>LN891075.1:89170-152423 GCA_900010015.1 Tuber aestivum
AAACAACACCCTCCTAACCTCCTTATTGTCGTAATCCGATTCCGAACTCGAATCCGAACTATCCTCCGAGGGGCTAGGGGCATCCCCAGTACACGGGATAGCCGCAGGGGTCCCTATCTCGTCAAGTACCCCAAGAATCAAGTCCCGGGATACCACTGATTCCGAGCGTCTAGAGGGGGGGGCATACAGTTCCTCATCCACCCGTCTCGACAACTCATCAGCCTGGTCCAACTGTCTCATCGCATCCTGCGCCCTAGCCACCCGTGCATCCATAGATTCCGGTTGGGTGGGGGGTTGCTCCACGAGAGGCGAGCTGGACCGAACCGGGGAAGATGGGATTGCCTCAGAGTCAGCATATTTACTGTCTCCCAACCCCGTGGCCTCGGTATTCTTATCACCTCCCATGTCCATGGGGGTGTCCCTGGCAATTACCTCCGCAGAGGGAAGTACGTCTGCAGTAGCCAAAGGGGGGGAACTTGCCCTGTCCGATGACTCGATAGTTGACGGCGGGTATGGGACTTGTTTGAATCCCGGAGCCGTCCGCTGCCTAATTTACCCCAAGGTTAGTTGTTCCCTGGGGATCACAATTACCTTCCTTCCCTCCTTGGTCGGTACCCCCTTCGTGGGAGTGTGTACCGAACCCGAGCTGCCACTGGAAATAGATACCAGGGCGGGGTCAGGCGAGGGGGATCGTTCACGCCGTTTTCGTTCCGCAAATGGGGGCGGCGTTGGTTCATAGTCGGAGTCCGACCTAGCGCTAAGGTCAAACGTTCCTCGTTCGTATATTCCCCTATGGCCAGATGACATGGAGGCCAACAGGGACGGGGTGGAGTGACTCCTACGAGCCAGTGGTGCCAATGTTTCCGGCATCATCGTTTCCACCATCAGTTGAGACAGGATCTGCCTCGGGGGCGTAGAGGCCCAGCTGGATGCCACCCTCGTATCGGGAGTAGGAGTCCCAGGGTGGGCGGAGACGGAGGACTCCGGGATCACCACCTGTGAATCACCAGGAGCCAGGGGAGTTGGGGACGGATCGAACTCCGAGCCCCTGTCGGGGTTGTGCCGATCAAAGAAACCGGTAGTCGAGGCAAGGTCCAGGCCACACTCAGCCAAACAACCTTTCCCTACCAGGTAACCACCAACCAAACATTCCACCTCTTTCATCGTGACAAGCTTGGCATTAGCAACCACAGCTCTCACACCATCATCAAACGCCTTATTCATAGCGTTGACGCAACCGTAATTGTGATCAAATGAAAGGAACGCATAGTCCCCTCCAGGTGCACGGTAAGAACGTGTCTTAATTTCGACGAGGCCGCGGCGGTGCTTCACAGCCTCATGTGCTGGTGCCGGGACGTCGACGATAACGGAGGGCGTACCCAAGGAGAAGGAGGAAGGCTCCGCATCCGTAAGCATGGACGAGGAAACTTCAAACGACAAGGCCGAAGCCTGAGGAGAATGGGAGGGAGACGACATGTCTGCCCGCCCGACTGCACCTGGGATTACCGGGCTTAAACCACGGATATCTCGCCCAAAGTGCCTTCGAGGCTAGGTAGCGCACACCAACTCGATCCTAAGCGAGGGGAGGAGGAAAGTATCTGCTTCAAGTGTGGTGAAACAAAATAAACAAACAATGTGCAAAGTAAATAACCGAGCCGAAAAGCTTCAAAGAGGTAAAGGAATATCCCTGGCACGTAAGAAAGGGTGTCCAAAGGACATTACCAGATTGCGTAAAGAAAGTCAAATATAAAGGGGCACACCCCTTTATATATTAAGGAAATCCTCCATGATCACTAATATAAAAGAAAGTCCTTGGCGTCATGCGCAGCTGCTATTTTTCTGTCCAGTCCCACCATCGTCCACTGTGCGGCAATGCATCTCAATTACTTATACAAAGAAAATCCAACTATGCAACCAAGACAACTACAGCCAATATATGCAACCAAAACCCCATGCATATTCCGTCTCCCTCGCTGGGGGGCCATTACACTAGCGCCCCTCTCCGGTGCTGAAGTCCGGAGAGGCAAGTTATTGAGGCAAGGATCCGGGCTCAAGGGGGTAGCATCCATGGAACCGATCCAGAGCTTAGAGCCCCTTGACGAAGTTGGCAGGTTCTCAGGTCGCCTCCGCATATCAATCCAGTGGATTAAGTAACATAGATGGTTTCGGACCAATGTAGCATCTAAAACCTCCTCCACCTGCCATTCCTGTTCGCCATCGACCTCCGCGGGTGGTGGCGGTAGCATCTCTTGGCCTGGAAGGGGACCATGCGAGGCAAGGTCAAGGAGGGAGACATGAAACACATTGTGGACCTTCATGGTAGGTGGGAGGTCCAAGCAGTGGGCATGGGTTCTTATCTGGGTGAGTACAGGGTAGGGGCTGAAACACTTGTTGTCCAGCTTCATGGAGGGCCGCTTAGTGCGCATCTTTTTGGCATTTAGCCAGACACGATCCCCAACCCGGACATGCGGAGCTGTGAGCCTTCCTTTCTCGGCATATTCTTGTTACCAATCTTGGGTAAAGGGGATCTCTGCTCTTAGCTGGTCATGGATATCCTAGATGCGAGTTAGAAAGGTATTGGCTCGGGGTTCGTGGGAGGTCTCATCGGGGGTATCTGTAAAGTCCATACGGGGGTGGTAGCCATGGTTAGCAAAGAAGGGTGACAAAGGGGTAGACTCTGAGGCATGATCGTTGGCGGTGAATTCTGCCATAGGTCGCTAGCAGGACGAATCATCCTGTTAGTAATTAACCAAGGCCGTATGATACTGTTCGATGATGGCATTGACACATTCTGTTTAGGCCGCTGTTTCAGGGTGGAAGGCTGTGGACATCTTTGATTCAACCTGCAGTCTTTCGCAGATGGTTCTCTAAAAGTCAGCTGTAAATTGTGTACCCCGAGCAGAGGGAATCGCTTTTGGGACGCCATGGTGTTTCCAGATATGACGAAGGTACAGGTCGGCAAGGATAGGAGCCTTGATAGTGGTGCGACCAGCGATCAGGTGGCGCATCTTTGACATTCCGTCTACCACTACCAAAATGGCATGATTCCCTTAGCTCCAAGGCACTGCCATAACCAAGTCCATGGATATATATTCCTAATAGGGGTCAGGTGTCAGCTGCAGGCACAGGATGCCAAAGAGGGCATGCCGTGAGGTGTGACCTGGTTGACAGACATGGTAGTTAGCCACGAAAGGTATAATATCCCACCTCATGCCAGGCCAAACATAACTCTGGGAGATGAGTTTGTGGGTTTTGGCGTGTCCTGGGTGCCCAGCTGAAGGCCCATCGTGTGAGTCCTGTATGAGTGGTAGGTGTAGTTCCTCATGTTAACGAACATAAATTGGGTGGCAGTACAGTCATCGATCTTGCTGGCATGTGCATTCGTTTAGTCACACGAGGCGGGAGTGTCAGTCGCCCTTGTCAAGGGTCCCGAGGACGTGGGTTGGAATTGTGTCAGGTTCATAGGCCTCCTTCCACAGATCTGCAATAGTGGACTGTCCAGTAGGGAGTGTAATGTTCGCCAACAAACTCAGAGACTGAGACTTTAACATCATCTGGGTCCGGTAGCTTTTCCACTCCTCCACCTCTTGTGGTCTCTCGTTCTTCATCTGGGTCCAGGGGTCGGCCTCGTCATTTAGCTTTCTGGGCTGGTACTTGATCTGTTAGTTGAACTGGGACAGGAATTTAGACCAATGGGCCTGTCGGTAGTTTAATAGTCTCTAGCAAGTGAAGTGCTTGAGGTTGAGGTGGTTTGTGATGATGGTCACATGTCTCCCAAGGAGGTAACATCGCCATTCTTGGAAGGCTCTGACCACAGCCATGAGTTGCTTGTCGTAAATATCATAGTTGTATTCGGCAGGACTACGCTTGCAAGAATCGGAGGGAACAGGATGGAGACATCTACTGGCATCCTTTTGTGACATGACACCAGCAGAGATGAAGTCGAAGGCATTGGGTTCAATGATTACTTCTTTGTGGAAATCGAAGTAGGCGACAACAGGGGCTGTGGTGAAAGCTTTCTTTAACCATTTGAAAGCATGTAGGCAATCAGGGGTCTATACCAAGGGCTGATCCTTTTTGTTGAGAGTAGTGTGGGGGTGTGCCAGCCGTGAAAAGGCGTGAATGAATGGTTGGTAGAAGTTGCTGAAGCCTAGGAATGCGCGAACTTCAGATACATGATCGGGTATGGGCCAGGTAGTAACAGTCTCAACCCTGGTGTTGTCCATCCAGATGCCCTCCAAGTCGGGGCTGATGATGAAACCAAGGTATTCCACATGGGTGATATGGAACTGGCATTTCTGCGGTTTCGGCTTCTAGATTGGCCTCCTATAATGCTTGTAGCACCTATAGTACAGGCTTGAGTTGTTCTTCTTCATTCTTGCTATACACGAGAATATCATCGAGGTAGACTGTACAGAATCTGTCCCCTCCCTCGCGTAGGACCTTGGTAATGAAGGCCTAGAAGGTGGCAGGAGGGTTGGTAAGGCCAAATGGCATAACATTTGAATCACAGAGCCCATATCGGGTACACAAGGAAGTCTTCCATCTGTCCTTCTTGTCCATTAGGACTTGGTTGTAGACCCCAAGAATGTCGATCTTTGAGTAGATTTTGGCCTCAGCAATGTTCATGAAGGTTTCTGTTAACAGGGGGAGGGGTCCACGATCTTTAACAGTTCCTTCATTCAACCCGGGATCCTCCCCGCAGAGTCTTAAGGTGCCGTCATTGATTTTGATAAATAGGACTGAGGATGCAGCTGAGCAGGTAGAAGGGCTAATGAAGTCCTTATTCAGATTTTCGTTACTCCATCCTTTTAGCATGGCGAGCTCTAGTGGCGATAGGTTGTAGACAGGTCCAAAAGGAGGGGTGAAACCAGGTTTCAGGAGTATCTCATGGTCCACCCCGGGTGCGCTAGGGGGTAGTTGGGTTTGTTCTTTTTCTAGGAACACTGATAGGAAGTCGTGGTATGCAGGAGGGACAATCTCTTTGACTTCCTCTTGTTCTAGCACTCTGGGGCCAAGGAAACTTTAGAGCCTGTAAGGTGTGAGGAAGTGGGGAATTTCATATTCGATTCCCTAGATACCCGTCAGATATGGGCTACAGTGCTTCAGGCAATAGTCAAACTCAAAGGTAACAGTGTTCAAGTTGAAGGTGAAGCAGATGGTGACGTCGTGTTGTTTCAGCCAAGGGATACCAAGAGTAAGGGGGTAGCCACCATGTGTGGTGATGCAGGCGGGCATGGATTCCAGGTGGCCATTTATCTTGAGGTCAAAGCAGGCGACATGGGTTATCGCCCCAGAGCAGATACGTCTCCCATCGATGACAGAGAGGTGTATGGGTTCTTTGAGTTAGGATAGAGGTATGTGGTGACGTCTAGTGAAGTCTATATCCATGAAAGGGTAACCAGTTGGTGCCGAATCGATAAGAGGGTGGGCTCAGATTACATGTTGGTTGTCTATGATGTTACAAGCGACTACCAAGTGGTTAGCCTCAATTCCATTTTCCAATCCGTCCAGAGATAAACTAGAAATAACTAAACAAGGAGAAGACTTAACATGTTCCTATGTCAGTACTGGAGGCTGCACGTGGGACTAGTGGTACTAGTTTCCCGACTCTTCTGGGGCACGGAGGGGCTTCTCAGCAGCGGGAACCATATGGGTGGCAGCCCCATGCCTGGGGCGGGGTCGCTTGTTGGGACAAGCGCGGGCCATATGTCCATGTCAGCCCCAGTAGAGGCAAAGATCAGGGGCAATTCGAACTTACCTTTTGACTGGAGACAGCTTTGAGCGTCCTGCAGAGAGGTCTATCGGGCCAGAGGCGGTACCGCTCGCTGTGGAGGCTGGGGGCAGAGTGGGAGCGGGTGTGCAGGGAGAAGCAGGAGTGGAGGTCCTCTAAGAGGATGAGGAAGAGCCTTTCTTTTCGGCAGTGTGGGCACCAACATTGTCATCAAGCTGCTTGACAAGAGAGAGGTAGTCCTTCCACAATTCCGGGATGGGGAAGACATGTACCAGGGCATCCTTCAGCTCAGTGCTAAGGCCCTGATAGAGGGAGGTGCGCTTGGAGGCATCATTCCAGAGGGTATCGACAGCTAGGTGTTCGAAGTCGGCAAGGTATTTTACAAAAGGTCTGTTCTTTTGCTGGAGGCTTCTCAGAGCCCATTCCAGCATTAGGACCCTGTTGGGGTGCCCAAAGACTTATTCCAGTTTGGCGTAGAATGCTTCCATGTTTTCGACGTCGATGCAGTCGCCCAGGACTTGGTGTTGGATCTGGACAAAGGGGCGCCCACGGAGGAGACCGATGGTGTAGCCCTGGTGGTGTGGTTTACGACTGAAACAAGGGGCATCACCCTGGAGTTTCATCCATAGCTGGGTAAGGAAGGGGTGAAGCTTGTCGGTAGTACCATCGAATTGTTCGGGGTCACGGATTGAAATTTGTTTGTTCCTGCCAGTAGGGGCTACAGCACCAGGAGCAGGTATGAGGGCAAGGGCGGTATTCAGGGCCATGATGGTAGCATTGCCTGGGATGGGGTTGGCTTCAACGATACCAGGCCGGGTCATAAGACCTTGGTACTCGGCATGGGTGTCGTCTCGTTCGTGGATCAGGACGTTGCATTGTTGTTGCAGGTGTTAGTACTGGGGCGTCTGTTCTGGTGGGATGGGGGTAGCTTGTCGTGGAGGAGGAGCTGGGGCGTTCATGATTTGGTGAGCCAGGTCGCTGGCGAGGATGAACTGGTTTTGGATCTGGGCATGGGTCAGGCTTTGAATGCCTTCAATCCCAATAGCCCCAAGGGCCTGGAGTTGGCCATTGATATCCTCTGAGAGGAAGGAAGCGGCCATAGTTGGGTGTGCGTTGGGTCCTGGGGGATGTAATCTTTTGTAATGGACAGGGTCTGAGGGTCGTGTAGGCTATGGCACACCACGATCAGGACAGGCAGGATTCCGGAGACGAAGTCTAGGTGCGGCGTTACACCAGAAGCGAGTTGTACGAGGTTCAGAATTTGTGAGTTCAGGGTCCGTGTTCAGGGATTCAAGGGGATGCTAGATAATAGAGCTTGTAATTCCTCGGTACAGGTGCCCGAAGGAGATTACCAGATTGCGTATAGAAAGTAAAATATAACCAGGCATAGCTCTTTATATATTAAGGAAATCCCACATAATCACCAATACAAAAGAAACTTGTTAGCATCATGCACAGTTAAGATCCTTCAGTCTGGTTCCGCCATCTTCCATAGTATGGCAATGCATCCCAATTACTTATACAAAGGAAATCCAACTACCCAACCAACAAAACCACAACCAATATATGCAACCAAAACCCCATTCATATTCCGTCACCATAACCGTGGCTGCCGTGACAGGAGGCGAGAGCCGGTCATTGGGCTTGTAGTTACCTTTCGGGTTTGCTCGCTTATGGGAGTATTTAACAGTTGGGACTCGGAGACTGTGGCACTTTGTATGGTAGTTGTTATTTAGGAGAGCGCGCCGGTGTATTGTAGAGACCCTGGCCCCAGGGGGTTCGCTTCGGTCGCAGTTCTAGTCTGCTTGTGGTCTACCAGAGGCCCGCCCCGCCATATGCCAGGTGCATAAGAGATCATTGCTCAACCCTAAGCCATGTTTTGGCGCAGCAAGTAAAAATAAAATTAGATTGAATTCGGACACCTGTACCTAAGAATTACACTCTCTTCTCCTTCACGCCCTCCTCAATCTCTGAACCCTGACCTTGCACCCCTGACCCCCAAGCCTTGCACAACTCACTTCGGTTATACGCCTGTTCCTAGATCTTGCCTCTGAACTCTTGCCTGTCCCTGTCGTAGTGTGCCTTGGACTACCCAACCCTCTGACCCTCTCCATTACCATACTATGGATCCAACCAGAGGCCTATATGTGGGTATGGAACTTTCCTATGACATTCACTAGTCTGATTGTGGTGTAATGTCCTCAAAGTTGATGCAGTCAAGTCGTGAAGTCATCGATGTATTAATATGTCTCTCACTAAAGCTGATCACTCTAGTCATACTGGTAATAAGGAGGATGTTAAGTTGGTTTGAGGTGAGAGCACTTACTCATACTTAAACCTGTGAGATGAAAACATCGTGCGTTTTTACCATAGAGGTTTCCAACACCCTCCTAGAAACACCACTATGTATGGACACCATAGTTCAAGCAAGATGTAAAGTATATCAGAGTCAAATGGATCGCCGTTACGATAGTCAGGGGTATAAACTAGAATAGGTACAGTGTTTGGTATTTGATGGATATAGCCTGTGACCACCCAGATATGGAATATGAATATTGAGGTACCTCCGTAGCGTTCAGAATATCCTCCGTCTCCACTATCTGTCTTGTCATTAGAAAATATTTTCTAATTGGAAATTACTCAATACTGAGGGACTATCACTACTTTTCTTTTGCCTTGCACCCCCCCACCGAGAGGTGCAGGGTGATACTTTCTATCCTCTTGCCCATTGGAGCTTCCCTCCTGCTCCTGTCCCTCATCTGGCATCTTGCCTCTGCTACATGGGGCCCTTTTCCTCTCTGGGTAGTTCTTATCATTGGGCCTCCCTCTTCTCTTCCTCCCTTTTGCTAGACCTCGCTTAGTGTCAGTAGTCAACTTTGGTGGCTAGATGAGAGTCCAGCAGTCAGCTGAGATATGGGCTCTGCGGGTTATTGCCAGTGGCAGTAGCCATGACTACTTCTGTAACCCTAGTTGCAGCCTCCTGCTATGTTGCTTGGCTGGCCCTTTGCTGCCTTGCTTTCTTCCTCTCCTCTCCTTCTAGATTAGCTAGCATCCTACTACCTAGGTCATTAGGCCCACATTGATTCTAAGGTGGCAGCCCCTTAGGCTACCCCTCCTGCTTGCCCTCTGTCCCAAATCACATGATACTTCGCTCACTTTAGCTACTATTACAGTATCTCTACTACTTCGACTCTGGCTCTGATATGACTACAAGTAGCAGCCTCATCCAACCTTTGCTGAGACTTGCTCCTCACAGCTGGGATCCACCCCCTTCCTCCCTGGCAGTATCAGCTGCCTCCTTCGCTCACAGGTTCCTGGCACCTCTCCTCTCTCTTCTACCCTACTCATAAGCAACCCGCCTCTGGCTAAATGACTGGCCGGCCTCCCTTGATATTGCACTACCTCCTAGCCTGAGTTGGCTGATCCCGTTCTGGCATTTCTCCAGGGTCCTACCCTGTACCTAACAGAGAGATTCTATGTCTGCAGATGCCTGTAGAGGCACTTTGGTGGTTGACTATTATATTCTTTCCTTTGTCAAGAACATGCTGCAGTGTTTTCTTCCCTTGGCTACCTACCTTGTAGGGGATGATTGTTCCTCAGGCTGTATGGGGTGGGATTTGAGGTCAGGCCTATACCTGATAGCCTTGAGCAGGTTGTTTTGGTCTGTGGGATGTGGGGAAATGCGTTTAAAATTTAGGTTTTGTTTTTGCCATAGCTAGTACTCCATACACATTCTTGTACCTTAACAATAAATATAACGTATTTTACGGGGAAGCGGCTCGTACCCCAGAAGCGGCTCACCGATGGCAACCAGTGGAAAATCAAACCTATCTTTGATTATCTCCATGAATAACTATGGGACAACCACCAAAATTTCCTCATAGATGCATTGGAATATAGAGAATCATAATATGTAAATCATATTACATAATTATAAACAATTCCCCTTGTATATAGCCTTTAAGACTGTTTCCTTCAAAACAGGTTACTAGAGTTTTCAAGTATGCTGAGATTGAAAAACAAGCAAGGAATACCTTTATAAGTGAATTGAGAGATTGAATAGGCCTCCTGGACTCATGGTTGCTGATTCTTATTTTTAACCATGGTCGATTTATCGTACTATGGTACCCTGTAGAAAGTACTAAATAGTAAGCAAACTACATACAAATTTGCTGTATTTCACAATAGCATAAATTATTACTATGATAACCTACAATATCAACCTTTTACTATCTACTTTATAGCAGTTATTGAAGTAAGTATAAACAATTTCAACTTTACTGAATATGTTTTCCAGATTCTGTACCACAATTATTGAAAGGAGCTACAAATAGTAGATAATCTATTGTACAATAATGAAATTATAAAAACAAAAGCTCTAAAGTGTCCAAAAAATTTGATGATAGCTTTTTAGGAGTTTGGTGGGTATGCTAGATAGGTTATAGATATATTTTGTCAAAATAACTTATTATATTAATCCTTGTTATAGTTATTTGTTTCTAATTAATATATTTTAATAATAGTATAATGTGATAGGATATAAGCATTTAACAAAAGTCTAAGTATTTTATTCTAGTCTCCTGGTCAGAATAACCTTATCAGAAGGGTTTCAAGCAGTGTAAATTATTGGTGCTTCTTATTGAAAAATAGTATAAAGTGTTAAAGTAATTGATTTAATTTATTACTATTAATTATAACTTTAGAATAGAACATGTAAAACTTTTTCAATTAATTTCAAATTTTATATACTTGTAGAGCCAATAACTGTAACTTAAACTACAAAAAATCAAAGTGGCAGATTATTACAGTAACTAGATATCTTACTGTCAATTACATCAAATTTGTATGTAGTTTATGTATGTTTGATGAGTTTTTACCAGGTACTACAACATTATAAAATGTAAATAAACACAAAGGATAACTATTGGCCACATACCTATAAGGCTTATTCAATCTCTCAATTCACTTATAAAGTTACTGCTTACATGTTTTTCAATTTTTATATCTCAATAAACTCGAATACTACTAGTTTGAAATAAACAATCTTAAAAACTATGTACAAGAGGAAAATTTTATAATTATGTAATATTATTTACATATTCTGATTCTCTATATTTTAATGCACCTACTGATAAAATTTGAAGGTTGTCTCACTATTTTTCATGGAGATAATCAAAGATATGTTTAATTCTCCACTGGTTGCCATGGCTGAGCCACATCCCGGTGATGAGCCGTTGCCCCGTAAAATACGTTATAAGATAATTAAAAAAAAACGAAAAAAATTCCTTACCTTTCAGAACTATCAGCGAATAGAGAAGAAATCTTATGGATATATTGGTTATACTTTGATACCTACATTGTTAAGACCTTTCTTGACCACCGTTGGAGAAATCTTATTGGCCTCAGTTACAATTGGCTTGACTTAGAATTGGCTACCGCCTAATAGTATCAAAGTTTATTAAATATATTAATAAGACTTCTTCGTCCAGAAATAATGTCTTAAACTATAGAGGTCACCTCAATATGTATCTCCTACATCTGGGTGGTTATGGACTACATTTATCTTAAACTATAATATAAACTCATTACTAACTTCTGGGTTTGTAAACTGATGTCACAAATGGTGACTAAGCAAGGCAGATTTCACATAGCTTAGAATTCCGAGCTATAGGTATGTTGGGATCTCATATGACACACACTAGTCCACCATGGGTTATTATGTTTACCTGTTGGTAACTCACAATTGTAAGTCACACCATGTTATGATTTTCGCATATGATTCAAATTATGAGTCATGGGTTTTGCTCAGGTGACACGAGTTTCACACCTGATTTAGTTATTATGTTTTGATTGGTTTTAGGCATGTTATCCAGTGACTCATAGGAGTTGGCTGATGGATTTCACATGACTCTTGGTTATGAGTCATAGGATTCGCGTGATGCAAAGTATGAGTCACGCAAGCTGAAGAGCTATTATATAAAGGGTCACTAGGACCCTGAGTATTAGCTCTTTACACCTTCTTCTTGTTTATTTTCCTACCTTTACATTTTATCAATAAAACTTACCTTCATGCTCTTTAAGATTTATCTTAAGGAACCAGAAGATTGTCTTTCCTCCTACATGATAAAACTATCTCTCGTCCCACATTGAATGACTAAGTCCTAAGTGAGGACCTAAGAAGATTAGAGAAATAGGCGCAATAAGATAGAAGTCAAAATGATTTGACTATCAGTATCATGTAGGCAACAGTCTAAGAACTATTATGTCGCTATGAATTATGAATCATTACCTGGCGCACCCCTGCGCCCAGTCAGATTCTTAACAACTGAGTCCAAATCTCCTAGACTCTGAAAACAGCTACCTACTTAACTTCAGTTTCTGTTGAGTTCTTTCTTATTCATCATAATATTCATGACTCTGCTAACTAGAAACTTGTAGTTCCTTCATCACTATCATGGTCTTTTAGTATTCTGATTTTGTTGTTGACTTCTTTACCTGCCAGTAGCCTGTTCTTTGTAAATACAAATTACATCAGCAAAACCTATTCTGTGTCTGATGTACTTGTATCTCATTACACTAGAGCTCCTTTATCTCCTATTTCCCCTCTGTCTCATGTATCCTTATCTATAGCCCAAATCTTCTCCTGCATTCCATCTACCCCCCTCTTATGACCTGTTAGTATTTCCCTCCATCTCTTAGCTGACACCATCTGTGTCAACGTCAATACCACAACCTGTTTATAACCATGTTGCGTCATTATCCTGATGTTGTCACCTGGGCCTAACGCCGATATCAAGCTCTCTGTGCATGGTTGTAGATTATTAGAATCATGGAGGATTGTGATGCTTAATGGGATGTTATTTTCCTAGGACCCGGAGTATCCCGCCCGGCTTCTGGGGGTTCAATTCGTGCTAGGAGCTGCGAGCTATTGGGATACATATTTAAATACTTTTCAGTCCTTGGATACACGTCAATCGCCTATTTAGTCTCATGCATTATTTCTTCATGTTTGTCACACCCAGTTCGCTGGAATCTGACTCTGTAGTGTTTATGGGTCCTTTTCTTAAGGGCCTGTTTGGACACGGCCGGTCTATCCTGTTTACCGATGTAAATTTCCTTACGGTTTCTTTAGCGAACGGTCATTTTGCATAGTGGAACGGAAGATAACGGTCGTGTTCAAACAGACCCTCGGGAGACACGGACATTCCATTTGTTTCTCCAACCAATATATCCTTTCCCAGGCACTCCTGTGTGTGGTAGGGTGGAAGAAGGGGATGCAAATGGAATGTGGGAAAAATATTAATTCATGAGCAACAGATGTGCCAAGAGGATTTACAATTGGAGAGCAGCAA
The DNA here is from genome assembly GCA_900010015.1 of Tuber aestivum. Lineage (NCBI taxonomy): Eukaryota > Fungi > Ascomycota > Pezizomycetes > Pezizales > Tuberaceae > Tuber > Tuber aestivum. The sequence goes on from LN891075.1 coordinate 102,257, forward strand.
AGGGAGTATATATTATGGAAAAGTACATGGTTATCTCAATCGAATATAAGGACCCCCCACAAACGCCACACGCTAGATCGTAGAAAGGGACCCACAAATTCTGAGTTAACTATATAACTTTAAAGTTAAACCAACTTGCTATAAAATACACGGTCCAGAGGGGAAGAAAGGCCAGCAATCTCCACAAGGCAGTGATTGAACTGTGGGAGGAGTTTAGGCGGGGGTGATGCAGGGAGGTAGTTGGTGTGATAGATGTCATTATGGAGATATTGTGGTTCTTGCAGAAATGATGGGTAGGCTATCTGTACTCGGAGGTAGGAAGGAGGTCGACCCTTCTCATGTAGTCAGATGGGTGGAGGATGCTGGGCGCAGTAGCAGAGCTACCACTGCTCCATGGATATTCTGAGCTGCCCACTGGAGTGGCGTTATACCTTCTGGGTCCGGCCTGTCGCGATTGACATCCCCCCGCTCAAGTAGTATTCTCACCACTTCCTGGTGCCCATACTTAGCAGCCCAGCAGAGCGGAGTTATGCCGTCCTTGTCCGGTTTGTCGGGGTTGATGTCGTTCCGTCCAAGTAATATTCTCACCACTCCGCCTTTCCCGTTCATTGCAGCGGAATGGAGTGGTGTTTGGCCATCGTGATTTGGTTCCTCGGGGTTCACATCGCCCTGCTCGAGCAGTATTTTCACCGCTTCCTCACGCCCATGCTTAGCAGCACAGCAGAGTGGCGTTTCGCCATACTTGTCAGGTCTGTTGGGGTTGATGTCCTTCCGTCTGAGTAATATCTTCACCACTCCATCTGCCCCGTACATAGCAGCACAATGGAGTGCTGTTTGGCCATCGTCATCTAGTTTCTCAGGGTTGACGTTGTGCCGCCCGAGCAGAATTTTCACCACTCCCTCGTGCCCCTGCGTAGCAGCACAATGCAGTGCCGTTTGGCCACCCCCATCTAGTTTGTCGGGGTTGACATCGTTCCATCTGAGTAGCAGTTCCACCGCTCCCTCGTGCCCATAGTAAGCTGCGCAATGCAGTGGCGTTTGATCGACAGAATCCGCCATTTCAGGGTTGACGTCACCCCGCTCGAGTAGCACTTTCATAACTCCATCCTGCCCATGAGAAGCGGCAAGCAAGAGTGGTGTGTCGCCTTGCCAATCCACGCTTTCGGGATCAACGTCGGTCCGCCTAAGCAGCATTTCCGCTATCTCTTCAGGCCCATTAGAGGCAACACAATGGAGTGGTGTCTCACCGGAGTAATCCGATTTGTCAGGGTTGACATCGTCCCGTCTGAGTAGTAATTCCACCACTCCGGTGTGCTGATTCTGAACAGCGAGCCACAGCGGTGTCGCACCATTCCTATCAGGTTTGTCGGGGTTTATTTCATCGTGTTCAAGCAGCATCCTCACCACTGCCTCGTGCCCATTCAGGGCAGCCCACATAAGAGGTGTGTTGCCCTTGTGGTCCTCTTGATTGACATCGCAACCTTCCATATCTACCAAAAAATCTACAGCCTTATCAATGCCGAAGAAGGATGTACAATGCAGACCCCGGGATAGGGAAAGCCTAGTAGCTTCAGTGTAAGCAAGTCTGTGCAAATTGAAGGGATGCCTAATGGTGAATACTCAAGGATTGGTGGGTATTACGGATCGGGACAGAGACTGGACAAAAGTGATGGTGGTGATGGAGGTGGTGTAGAGTTTTTTGGTCGTATAGGAGGTGCGGAGATGTGTGTTCCCCGTCTACGGAAGGTGACAAGCTATCTAATAAATAGAAAGGAAGGCACCTCAAGCGGGTAAGCCCTCACAATCCCCGCACGCTCCAGCATCGCACACATGTATAATTATGACACCTCTCATTATACACATTTTGCACAGTGAGACCTAGGTGGTGTTAATCTGAGTTCAGAACAAGCCTTGGCCACCTGGTTCTTTGGTCCCACCTGGTCAAGGTGTAAAAATCTGAAAATCAGACCTGAAATTGAGGGTCACATATACCCACTCCCACTACACTTTTATGCCTCCATTCAGCCATGATTTCGTAGCCATTCTTCTCAAGGACAATCCTGACAAGAGAGGAATTAGGAAAGTTAAGATTGGCTGGTGTATTGACCTTTTAAATGGATGGAGTTTAAGAAACTCAAAAATTGTCGGGAGTCTGATGAACCGTTGATGGGTGTGGCAACCCGTAGTAGCATTGGTAGTAACTCCCACCTAGGTTTCTCTGTGCAAGCTCTATGAGAGTTATTGTCCCGTACTCCGCCCTACCTGTGCTTCATACACATCTCTACTCGAGTACTCTTAATACCACAATACTCTACTACACGGATCATTACACTATCAATAAGGACCTTGATCTACTAGGGACTTAGATAACTTAGAAGCCGCCTGGCGCACTACGCTTCTGATTCGAAAGAGAAATTTGAGATTAGCCCATGACCCGGATCCCCAAACCCGGGATTCCCGAGAGAAGGGCAACGCTAATCTCATGAGACCGCGACCGGTGTCGCGAGTAAGAGAAGAGAGTAGCATGCCTGTTGTTGGACAATCGCTATGTATTAGGGTTATAACTAATTATCGTCCAAGTATTCCAAAGCCTATACTATACTGTATGATGCTGAATTAAAGGTGTTTTGGTGGCCTTGCACTTTGGAATGCTAGAATCTGCAACTAGTATTTAACTATTAGGTTCAGGAGTTATTATAAATAATTTTTTAAAAGAAATATATTTTTAGGAAACAACAAGTTTAATCCTAACCCAATTAAAGCGCGTGGTTAGCAAATAAATGTAGTTGTGCGCAACACCCTTCCACCTTCTCATTAAAAATTACTCATTTCCAAATGCCCACAGAGAAACATGAGAATTGTGAATTCACATGAAAAATAACATTAAGCTATCCTCGTTGGCACTCTCTATGATCTAATATTTTTTCATGGTAATAGAAGGTGTTAGTGGTTCTCCACAACAAATTAAACCTAGCCTCAGGGCTAGTGTAGGGTTTGGAATGCTTGCATTATGATTCTATCTCATTTGGCATAGTGTATACGGTATCACTGAGGGAGGGAAACATTGGAATTCTGTGCCCCCCAATAAGTGCCGCAACAGATGCAGAGTAATACTAACTCCCAGTATCGCTAGCATATATATACCGCCAGCAGCACCCCAAAGGGAACACAGATGACCACAGAGCTGTATATTCCCATACCAGTGCGGCACTGTATTAGGTTCCGAATCTTGCTATATTCTATCAAATTGGGAAGAGGCAGGCCCAATATATTTCCATTATACCTCTTGTTTCAATTGTCCAATTCTAGTACAGCGCGGCCTCCTTCAGCCTGAAAGATTGTTGCAGACACCAAGCTGCTATTTGGTTTAATGGTAGTGAACTCTCAAAAGGAATAAGATACAACAGTTTGATGCTATTGCCGAGGTAAAGATTTTTCCCGGCCAGTTTGGTCCGAAAGGCAAATTGCTATTGATCTCGGGAAATCTAGATCTTATGGTATTGTCTTTCTAAGTTCTATGTCTGTCTCACCGCCGCCTTCCTTTGGTTTTAATTTGGTTATTACTATCACTCATCATCTCTGCCGCTCACCCCTTCCTTGCCCTCTATATCATGCTCCCTTGTGGTATCATTCAATACAGCAAACTTACACTCTTCATTTTGTTTAGGTATGACGAAGGAGCGATTGTAAATTGACTATAAAGACAAAATAAGAGAGCGATAATAGTGATCAATGAAAGACTGATTGATTTTCGTAAAGCAAGAAGGAAAAACATTGTGCTTTTATCCTAGGAAAATAATAAAACATAAAAGACGACTAGAAAAACTTTTTCTCCACATGATCCAGGCTACTGATAGTCAGTAACAAGAGTGTCCCAGATGTTGTTGATGAGACAAAACAGAAACAAAACTAATGCAGGATAAACAAGTAAAACAGTAACAGAATCAACGGCTGTGCCGACAGGTTTCAGCACTTTAAACCACCCTTAGTATACCACGAAGACTCTTCTCCAAGGCTGTTCAGTACCCTATTTCTTCCATATAAAACGTCTCTCTGGCTGAAAGCTCCTCTGCTCGCATATCTCATTGGTATGCCCTACGGTTAGCAAATGTCCCGTCGATGGGGCGCAGATATCTGGGGGCACACCGGTACCTTATGGCTCCTGTGAGTTTTACCATGCATGCCAATATGTAACTTATCTGTCGCCAATATGGAGTGTAGGAAGATTTCAACCCCGGATCGGACACAGAATGCAGGAACAAAAATGAACCAGTCCCAATTGGTTCAGGCAATTGAGGGGTATTATTGTACACACACTGGGTGATTGCTTATAGCTCAATCAATTGTAACGAAATTCTTGAAATTTCAGGCACCCAAATACCTCTGTTAACTGCCAGGCCCCCAACCGTTTTTGACTGAAGCCGGAATATATATTAGACCATCATGCCCAGGAGTATGCAACTCAGCGGTTAGGGGTGCTGTTTGCATCCTATGTCTGGAAACCGAGGCATTGGATGTTACTGGTACTTGCACACTGGATTCCATTCGGGATATCATGTTAGAGTGAGGGCAGTTAAGTTCAGTTCGCGCCTTGCGCTGGTCTGAATAGTGGGAATGTGGGGCATGAGTTTGGACTGAGGACCAGGATGGTTAAAGATTACTGGGATCATGGAGAATCATGATGTCTAAGGGGATCTTGCTTCCCTAGGATCCACAGTGTTTCTTTTGGTTTCTGGGGGTTCAATTCGTGCTGGGAGCTGTGAGTTATTCGGATACATATTTCAATCCTTTTCACCTCCGTCATCTATTTAGTCTAGCGCATTATTTCCTCATGGTTGACACACCTTGTTCACCAGGATCTAACTTGCGCTGCCGTGTTCATGGGTTATTTACTTAAGCAGACGCTGACACCCACATTATCGTCTCCCACCCCCCGCCTTTGTGATCCAGGATGGAAGAAAGGTATTTTACAACTCGAGGGCAAAAAGGGGAGCATATATTATGGAGAAGTACACGGTTATCTCAATACAACATAAATACCCCCCACAAACGCTGCACGCTAGACCATAAACAGAGACCCACAAATTCTGACTCGACTACATAAGATTAAGCCAACTTGTTATGGTGTGCCCCCTCCGGGGGTGCAGGAAGGTGGATGCTGTGATAGATTGACTGCTCTTGGGTAGTAGTGCCAAGGGTGGAGGGTGCTAGGGGTTGTAGCAGGGCTACCACTGCTGCACGGTGATGCTCAGTTGCCCACTGGAGCGCAGTCCAGCCGAAGCCATCCTTCCTGTTGGGATCGACGCCGCCCCGCTCGAGAAGCATTTTCACCACTCCCTCATACCCCATCAAAGCAGCACTGGAGAGCGGTGTTGCGCCGTACTTGTCCGGTTTGTCGGGGTTGACGTCCTTCCGTCCGAGTAATATTTTCACCACTCCATCTCTTCCGTATGTGGCAGCGGAATGGAGTGGCGTTTGATCATCGCAGTCTGGTTTGTTGGGATTGACGTCGGCCCGCTCGAGCAGTATTCTCACCGCTTCCTCACGCCCATGCTTAGCAGCACAGAAGAGTGGCGTTGCGCCGTACTTGCCCGGTTTATCGGGGTTAATGTCATTCCGTCCGAGAAATATTTTCACCACTCCAACCTTCCCGTGCATAGCGGCGTAATGGAGTGGTGTTTGGCCATCGTTATCTGGTTTTTCGGGGTTGACGTCGTCCCGCCCGAGTAAGATTTTCACTATTTCATTTTCCCCGTATATAGCAGCGCAACAGAGCGGTGTCGTACCATCCATATCTGGTTTGTCGGGGTCGACGTCCTCCCGCCCAAGCAGGATTTTCACCACTCCCCCTTGCCCCTGGGCACCAGCAGTATGGAGTGGTGTAACGCCATACTTATCCGGTTTGTCGGGGTTGACGTCGTTCCGTCTGAGTAACAATTCCACCGCTCCCTCGTGCCCAGAAAAAGCTGCGCAGTGGAGTGGCGTTCTACCGTCACCATCCGCCTTTTCAGGGTTGACGCCAGCCTGCTCTAGTAGTACTTTCATCACTCCTTCCTGTCCATGAAAAGCAGCAAGCAGGAATGGTGTGTCGCCATTCCAATCAACGATTTCGGGGTCCACCGCGACCCGTCTAAGCAGCATTTCCGCCATCTTTTCAGTCCCATTACAAGCAACACAATGGAGAGGTGTATAGCCGTAGTCATCCGGTTCATCAGCGTTGACATCGTCCCGTCCGAGTAGTAATCCCAGCACTCCCTCGTGCCCACAGTCAGCAGCCCACCACAGCGGTGTCTTACCATCCATATCTTGTTTGTCGGGGTCGATGTCGTGACGTTCGAGCAGTATTTTCACAACCGCCTCCTGCCCATTCTTGGCCGCCCACATAAGAGGTGTGTTGCCCTTGTGGTCCTCTTGATTGACATTGCAACCTTCCATCTCTACCAAACAATCTACAGCCTTATCAATGCGGAAGACGGATGTAAAATGCAGACCCCGGGATGGGGAAAGCCTAGTAGCTTCAGTGTAAGCAATCTTGTGCAAATTGAAGGGATGCCCAATAGTGAATACTCAAGGGTTGGGGGAGGGACTATACAAAAGTGGTAGTGGTTGTAGACGTTCAGAGTTTCAAAGCCTTTGGTCGGATCGGAAATGTGGAGAAGTGTATTCTTCATCTATGGAAGGTAGCAAGCTATCTAATACATGGAGAGAAAGACACCTCAAGCGGGTAAGCCCGCACAATCCTCCACTCGCTCTAGCGTCGCACACAGGTATATGATTCCCCTGCTTATACCCCCCATACATGTCTCCACACATCTTAGTGTCCCAGGTTCCGCCCTACCTATACTTCCAACACATCTGTACTCTCAACACTACAATACTCTACTCCGGGTATCATTACACTATCAAAAAGAACATTAATCTACTAGGAGCTCGGATAACTTAGAGGTTCTCTGGGGCAATCCGGTTCTGATATGAAAGAGAAATTTGGGATTAGCCCGTGATTTTGATTTTTCATCCTGGGATTTTCGAGTGAAGGGCAATGTTGATGTGGCGAGGTAGCGATCGGTATCACATGTAAGAAAAGAGTGTGACATGCCTTTTGTTCTTGGACAATTGCTCTGTATTAGGGCTGTGACTCATTAATTCTATCTTGCTCTGGTGCATATCACTCAGGGAGGGGAAACTTTGGAATTGGGTTCCGGCAAGAATTGTCGCAATAGATGGTGAGGGGTGCTAGTTAATCCCAGTATCGTCAGCATATATTTCGTACCGCTGCTGCCACGAAGAGAACACAGATGGGCCAAATGGGCACTGGACTTTAGATCGCCGTGCAAGTGCGGTACAGTACTAGCTTCCGAATCTCGCTATGCTCCACGACAGGGCGAAGAGCCAAGCCCAACACACCATAGGCATACCGCTCGTCCTGAAAGCTCCTCCCCCTGCATATCTGATTGGTATGCTGAGTGGCTAGTCAATGTCTGGTCAATGGGGCATGAATATCTACGGGTACACCAGTACGTAATAGCACCTGCGGATTTCACTATATGTGCCAACATGTACTGGTAACTTATCCGTCGACAAGATGCAGTGTGGGAAGATTTCTGCCCCGGTTCAGATATTGAAAGCACGAACAAAAAACTGTGACAGTCCTAATTGGTTCATGGTGGTGAGAGTTCCATATTGCAGATACTGGGAAACTTCGTATCACTCAATTAATTATATTCCTTACAAATCCCAGGTACTACAATGCCTCTGGTAAAGGTTAGCTTGTTCATCATTTTTCACTAATGCCGGAAATATTTGACCACATGGGTATGCGACTCAGCAGTTAGGCAGTACTATTTGCATCCTATGTCGGGAAATCGAGGCATTGGGCGTTATTGGTACTTTCACACAAGATGCCATTTGGCGTATCATATTCCAGCGAGGGTAGTTAGGTTTTCTTTCGCGCCTTGTGCCAGTCTGCATAGTGAGCATGTGGAGCATAGGTTTTAAGGACCAGGATGGTTAAGGATTACTAGGATAATGGAGGGCCGTCATGTCTAAGGGGATCTTGCTTCCTAGGTTCTGCAGTGTTTCTTTTGATTTCTGGGGGTTGGTTCGTGCTAGGAGCCGTGAGCTATTCGGACATGGGTTTAACGCCATTTCCGCCCTTGGGTACATCTCCATCGGTTGTGTAGCCTAGTGCACCGCATCATTTCCTCACATTTGGCAGGCCTTATCCACCAGGATCTTATTTGCACTACCATGTTGGTGGATCCTTTCCGTAAGGAAACACTCATACTCTATTTCTTCGCCTACCCTACCCACAATATCCCCCGACGCCCGTGTGCTCTAGAGTGGAAGAAAGAGGAAATGCGAAAGAAATAAATGAACAACAAATATGCAAAGAGTATTTACAATCAAAGGACAAAGAAGGGAGTATATATAATAGAAACGCACCCGGTTATCTCGATACAATAGAAATACCCGCCGATGAATGCCGAACGCTAGATCATAAACAAAGACCAACAAATTCTGACCCGTCTACATACGGAAATGCGCATAGGAGTTTGGGGCGGGTAGGTGTTTAAGCCATGTTTCTATGGCATCCCTGCTCTGGAGGGAAATGAAGGCCGGCAATTACTATAAGGCGGGATTTGGCTGCGGGAGGTGTCTAGGCGGGGGTGACGCGGGAGGGTGGTTGGTGTGATAGACATGATTATGGTGCTATTGTAGTCCTTGCAGAAATGACACGTAGGCTACCCGTATTCAAAGGCAGTAACGAGGGCGACGCCTCTTAGGAGGTGCTAAAGGTGCAGAATGCTGGGGGGCTGTAGCAGAGCTACCACTGCCGCATGCCCACGCCCTACTGCCATCTGGAGCGGCGTCCAGCCCAATTTGTCCCGACTGTTGGGATCGACGTCGTCTTGCTCGAGAAGTATCCTCGCCACTCCCTCGTGCCCCATCACAGTAGCATAGCGGAGCGGCGTTCTGTTGAACTTGTCTGGTGCGTCGGGATTGACGTCGTTCCATCTGAGCAGTATTCTCACCGCTCCCTCATCCCCACGAAAAGCTGCGCAATGGAGTGGCGTTTGACCCTTGTAATCTGTTTTGTCGGGGTTGACATCGTCCCGTCTGCGTAGTAATTCCACCACTGCCTCGTGCCCTTTCTTAGCAGCCCGCCATAGTGGCACTGTGCCACACCCATCTGGTTTGTCGGGGTTGATGTCGTCGTGTCCGAGCAGTATTTCCACCACCTCCTCATGACCGTTCAGGGCAGCCCACATAAGGGGTGTTTTACCCCCTTGGTCCTCCTTATTGATATTGCAACCTCCCATCTCTACCAAACAACTTACAGCCTCACCAACGCTGAGGGCGGTTGTAAAGAGCAGGCCCACGGATAGGGAAAGCCAAATAGCCTCCGTGTAAGCAATCCCGCGCAGACTGAAAGGTTGCTCAATAGTGAATACCCAAGAACTGGTGTGTCCTGGAGATTGGGAGAGGTACTGGGCAAAAGAATCTTGACCTGCTGAGAACTCGGGTAACTTTAAAGGTGCTTGGCATGGAAGATTCAAAGAGCGATTCGAAATTAGCCTGGGTTTGGATTTTTGATTTGGAGGTTTTGGGGAGAGGGGCAACATCGATCCGATGAGACTGTGATCAATTAGTAAGAAAAGTGTGACAAGCCTTCCTGGACCATAGCTATGTATTAGGGCTGCAGCCTACCGTATTAACTCTATCCCATTCTGGTATCACTCAGTGAGGTGATACAGGGGAATCCATTGCCGCCAAGAAATGTCGCGAAAGCGGGGGGGGAGGGGTGATATTACTTAAAACCAGTATCGCTAATAAGTTACATATCTCGTGCTGGCACTGTCATAAAGAGAACTCAGATGAGCACAGTGTAGTACCGTACAGTATTATGCCCCGAACCTCGCTACGCTCTATGAAATCCCCAAGGCTCAAACCCAAGATATTCCTGGCATACTGCTTGTGCGGAAGGTCAGGTTGTCAGGCCCCTCCGCCTAAATTTCCAAGCAGCATGCGCAAGCGGGTAGTCCCTCCGGGTCGCCCGAACCACCGATAGGAGTTGCAACCCAGGCAATTCCCAAGAATATGGGCTTCACGGATGCCCGCTAGGGCCGGTAGGGCTCCAGGGTGCCGGTCTGCTTTGTGGTTCGTAAATGTTTCGTCGACGGTAAGTGTGTATCCCCGAGTACAGTACTTGTACAGAACTATACGGTACACCAGTGTCTTCGGGTGCATGTAAATGTCTTCATACATGCTAACATATCTGTGGGCGCGATGCAAAATGGGGAGATTTCTACCACTGTTCGTGCATGGGACCCACGAACAGAAATCAAAATAGTTCCCATTGGTTCGGAAAGTTTAGAGCATACATCATGGTGCAGATGATACTGGGAGAATTTTCTATCGCTCGATAAATCTTATTCCTAAAGATTTCAGGCACAATCGATAAGTTGCTAGTGCGTTAACAATTTGCTTCACAGTGACCGCTGAAAGACTCGCCACTCTAGTAAATTTAAATCCTCTTGGCGAGCAAGACTAAGAAGGCGTGGGAAGCTTCCTAAGCTAGCTCTCGAGCCTGCACATGGAAGGCGATGACAAATCGGTATGAGTGAGGTCTCCAATAAGCCATGTCGATGGTGGAGCAAATCACCATGATATCTCTAGTAATGGCTAAGTTTAACCTTTTCATCGTTTTTCGCTAATCCTAGAGATATTGATTACAAATAATGCAACAAGGTATGGCTTCGGCGGTAACTTCCCCAATCGCACAAAGGACGACGAAGAGAGAAAGAGAAAGACAGGCAAAGCAGAAGGATTTTTTTTTGAGACCACTGACTGCCCATTCATTGGCAAAGGAAACGATAGCGAATTGCAAAGTAAAGAGGAGATAAATATGGGACTCATATAACTTCTTCCCCAAGTTCCCGAACCTCCATAGAGAAACCTTCAGCCTCCGTCTTGAATACCGGCCTACAGAATAACTCTTGTCTCATATAGCTAGCCTATAACACCAGCCCCTACAGAAGAAAAGTCTTTCGCAGGTGCAACATCCCCAATATGGAACCTGGTTCAACCACAGAGCAAGACTGGCGTGGTTCTCATCCACAATCTTTTTGGTTCGTCAGGGAGCATGCCACGCAGCAGTGGAGGACTTCCCGCATGAATTTAGAACAATCTAGAGTTTATATCAAAAACCTATATTGAAGACCATTCCCATAGGCAAAATAATTTTTAGATTGATAGACTATGATAGTTGCAGTAAAATGAGACCACGCATATGAAACTTAGTGATTACAGCTAAGAAATAATCTCTCATTATTTTACCCAACAGCAGCTTGTCAATTCTCCATTTTATGCATTTAGAAATAAAGCCTAAGTTGTGGAGAATTGTGGTCTTGTGGTGTTTTGACCAACGGTACAGATCTCTAGATTCTGAACCTTTCAAATCTGAACCAGGGGGGGCGGGGTGGTTCAGATTTTAGAAAATTTAGAATTTAAAAGTTGATTTTCCAGATTTTAGCAGGAAAACCTCCTTTCTACATCCCTTCCAGATTCCTGGGGGAAGTCCTCCACTGATTCCCAACAACACCGGACCACCCGGGGGCACGTGACCCAACAGTTAGGCAGTGCCGGTACCTTCACACCGAATACCATTCGGCGTATCATATTAGAGCAAGGATAATTAGGTTTGTTTCTCCCCCCGTGCTAGTCTGCATAATGCGTACACGGGGCATGGGTTTTAAGGACTAGGATCGTCAGGGATTATTGGAATCATGGAGAATCGTGATGTCTAAGGGGATCTTGCTTCCCTAGGGTCCGCAGTCTTTCGTTTGGTTTCTATGGGTTCAGTTCGTGCCTGGAGCTGTGAGCTATTCGAATATACATGTAACTGCTTTTCAACCCTTACTTAGATACATCTCCATCGGCTACCTAGTCCGGTGCATCAATTCCTCATGTTCAAGGCGCCTTGCTCACCGAGATCGGACATGCGCTGCCGTGTTCGTGGCTCCTTTCCTTAAGGAAACACTCATACTCTATTTCTTCCCCTGCCCACAATATCCCCGCACGCCCGTGTGCTCTAGAGTGGAAGAAAGGAATGCAGAGGAAACGTGGAAGAAATAAATAAACAACAAATGTGCAAAGAGGATTTACAATCGACGGACAAGGAAGGGAGCATATATGATGGAAACCCGGTTTATCAACACAATAGAAATAGCCCCCCATGAGCGCGGAACGCTAGATCATAAACAGAGACTCACAAATTCTAACTCGACTACATAACGAAACGCGGATGGGGGTTTGGGGCGGTAGGTGGTTGATATGTGTATTCCCACCGCATACGACTACCTTCAACCAAAAGGGGATATTTAAGCCATGTTGCTATGGCGTGCCTGCTCCGGGAGGGAAGGAAGGCCGGCGATCACCACAAGACGATGATTTGAACTGTGGGAGGAGTTTGGGCGGGGTGACGTGAGGAGGTAGTTGTCGCGATTGGCGTGATTGTGAAGCCGTCGTGGTCCTTGCGGAAATGACAGATAGGCTACCCGTATTTGAAGACAGTAAGGAGGGAGATGCCCCTTCGGCCTTAGGCAGTGCTAAGGGTGGGAGATGCTAGGGGCTTTAACAGAGTTATCACTGCCGCACGGCCGTGCCCACCAGAGCGGCGTTCGCCTAATTTGGCCGGCCTGTCGGGATCGACGTCACCCGCTCGAGCAGTACCCTCACAATTCCCTCGTACCCATTCCTAACAGCACGGAAGAGCGGCGTTTCGCCGTTATTGTCCAGCTTGCTGGGGTTAATGTCGTCCTGTCTTAGGAGAATTTTCAGCACTCCCTCGTGCCCAAACCAAGCTGCGCAATGGAGTGGTGTTTTACCGCTGTTATTCGCTGTGTTGGGGTTGACGTCACCCCGCCCGAGTAGTATTTTCGCAACTCCCTCCCACCCTTTACGAGCAGCAAGGTGGAGTGGTGTTTCGCCCTGTCTATCGGCTCTTTCGGGGCAGACGTCGACTTGCCTGAGTAGCATTTCCACCACCACCTCGTGCCCATTCCAAGCAACCCAATGGAGTGGTGTCCGACCGTAGTTATCCGGTTTGTCAGGGTTGACATCATCCCTTCCCAGCAATAATTTCACTACTCCTTCGTGACCATGATAAGCAGCCCACCCTAGTGGTGCTGCACCGCCCCCATCTGGCTTGTCGGGGTTGATGTCCTCGTGTCCAAGCAGTATTTCCACCACCTCCTCATGACCGTTCAGGGCAGCCCACATAAGGGGTGTTTTACCCTCGTGGTCTTCCTTATTGACATTGCAACCTTCCATCTCTACCAAACAACCTACAGCCTCATCGATCCGGAAGGCGGATGTAAAGCGCAGACCCCCGGACAGGGAAAGCAAAATAGCTTCACTGTAAGGAATTCCACGCAGGCTGGAGGGCTTCCCGATGGTCGATACTCAATTGGTGCGCCTTGGAGATCGGGAGAGGGACCGGGTAAAAGAATCCTGACCCGCTAGGAGCTCGGATAACTTAGGTGTCTAGCGCGATGCGGTTCTGATTTGAGGGAGGGGTTTGGGATTGGCCCGTGATTTCGGCTTTTGATCTGGAGATTTTCGGGAGAATTGCAATATCGCTCTGATCCCTCCATTCATTTTCAAGCACGAGCCTGACTCGTGGACTACATGGATCTTGGAAAAAAAAATTCTTGCTATCATACCCCTGTCGTCGTTAGTAAGCAATAATGTTATTGGTTACCAGAAATTCGCAGGTGTGCACACTTGAGGATGCCCATTACGACAAGTATGCTAAGAACAAATGAGAACTACGAGTGCCGCCGATAAATATATTCGTCACGTGCCTTATCTAAGGACACATCACAGCCAAAAGGTGCACCGAAATTTTCTTATCAGACTCACGTGATGCATAAATCTATCGGCCACACTCGTACAGCAATGTAACCCAGAGGGGGTCTTAGGCGACGAGAGGGCCGGCGAGATTTCGTGAATTTCACCACTCCAGGAGATAATGGCTGCAACCATCTCCCCCAAACAGGAATTAGGGCAGCCCTTTCCGCACTCACTGAAATCACTAAAAGTGAGTGAAATTCGGGCACGAATGTGGGGGTATTCCCGGCATACCGCTCGTGCCGAAGGTCAGGTCATCAGGCTCCTCCGCCCGCATTTCTAATTAGTACCGTATGCGCAAGGGATAGTTCCTTCGGGTTAGGGTGAGCCCGACCCACCAGTAGGAGCTGTAGCCCGGGCAATTCCAAAGAATGCAGGCTTCACGGATGCCCGGCAGGGCAGGTAGGGCCGGCAGGGTTCCAGCGTACCGGTATTTCGTCGACGGGCCGCGGATATCGGGGGGTACAGTGCATCGGTGTCTGAGGGTGCACGTAAATGTCTTCCTTCACACGTACCAGCATATCCGTCGGCACGATACAAGATGAGAAGATTTCTACTGCCGTTCGTGCATTGCATTCACGAACAAAAACCGAAACGACGTCACCTGGTTCAGACCGTTGGGAGCATACGAATTTATCATTGTGCAGATGCTGGTCAATTTCCTATCGCTCGATAAATCGTGTTTCTGAAGATTTCAGGTACAATTGATTAGTGCCTATACCAACGCCCCGGGCTGAATCATGCCGTACAGCACTAGACGATATTTCCAACACGCATAGAAATAGTCCCCCACGAACGCCGAATGCTAGATCACAAACAGAGACTCACATATTCTAACTCAACTACATACGAAAATCCAGACAGAGGTTTGGGGGGAGTATGTGGTAGATATGCGCATTCTCACCGCATATGATTGCCATCGATCGAATGGGGATATTTAAGCCAAGTTGCTCCGGCATGTCTCTCCGACCCTAGACCGCCCTGTAAATGCGGGGTGCTGGGGGCCGTAGTGGAGCTATTTATGCCACATAGTTGTTCATAGCTGCCCACTGGAGCGGCGTTCTGCCTGATTGTTCTGGCCCGTGGGGATTGACGTCGTCCCGCTCGAGCAGTATTCTCACCACTCCCTCATGCCCACACTTAGCAGCACAGCAGAGCGGCGTTTCGCCGTGCTCGTCCGGCTTGTCGGGGTTGATGTCATTGTGTCCGAGCAGTATTTTCACCACTTCCTCGCGCCCGTTCCGGGCGGCCCATAGGAGAGGTATATTACAGACTTTCACCGCTGCCAAACCACTCACAATCCCAGTCACGGAGGCAGATGCAGAGCGTAGGCCTCTATAGAGGGAAATTTTATCGGGATCAACAGTATACGGGTATCTTTCCTGTTCTTATAGAGTTTGGCGGATGTGGGCTTATTGTTGTTGTTGAGCAGCTTTAGCGCATGCAGCTTCGCGTAAGCTGAAAGGTAACCCAGTCATGAAGAACATTCAAGAAAGGGTGTCTCGCGGATCGGGAGGAGGGGCTACCGTACTTGGGGCCCAGATAACCTGCCGGTAGATTAGGGGGTATGCAGCGCGATGCGATTCTTATTTGGTGATCGCGATTTGGGACCGCCCGGTGATTTTGATCCCGGGTCATAAGGCATCCCCGAGACAAGGTCCTTGATCTTATAAGACCGTGATTAATAATCACCACAGGCCAGTGCCCTTTCGCCCAGCGGTGGAATTCGATGCGGCTAATAAATGTGGTGACCGATGAGGGGTGAGAACATGGCCCGAGACTGCCACACCGGCGCTTAGACTAATTGTAGCACAAGTACCGGTACAGTACACCTATATCTCGGACTGTACTAAACATATGAGTTTAGTTGCTTCACACCTGGGGCTATGGCGAGAAGACGGCACAGTGAAGCTCGGCGCCCTCTATAAAATTGCGAAGAGTCAAACCCAAATTATCACTTGCATAGTATACCACCCATGCACAAGGTTAGGCCATCAGGCTCCTCCAAATGCGTGGCATGCCGTGTGGCTATCGTAGTAAATATTTTGTCGACGGGTGGCGGATATCCGGGGGTTGCCCCGGTGTCTCAGGATGGCTGTAAATATCGCCATAATATATGGCAGAATGCAGGTATGGTGCAAAGTGACACAAACCGGGTCCTCCAAACAGGCCAAATGCGATCTTGAACTAGTCAATCATAAGAGCAAATATTTTCAAAAAAAAACGTAGGTGATAAAGCCATTCAGAAGGAGGAGAGGGCCTACGTTTTTTTAAATTTAATTAATGTCATAGGAAAAAGTAGTTCAAGATTGAAAAGTGGAAATTTTGGTGAGAGTGAAACAAGTGATAGAATCTACCTACTGACAGACTGGAAAATACTGTAGAGTATAAATGACTGAGACATAGAAATAACCAGTGATTAGTATGACAGGCATAAAAAATTCTAATTCTGGTTAATCCTCTATTCTACACATTTCCCTTAACATGTTATTTCATCTTACTCATCATGTCTTGGCAATTATTGGCCCAAACCCGATCGGTTACAACAGAATTGCCGTTTCACCGGAGGACCCGCCTTTAGGCACTTTGCACCATATCTATCAGCGCGATGCCGTATGTGGTTCGGCCCTGGAACCCAGAAGGAAAGTGGGAACGGTTCCGGGAGGTTCGGAGAATTGAGAGGGGTGCTGATCCTGGGCAATTTCTTATCGCTCGATAAGGTATATTCTGAAAAATTTAGGGCAGATAAACTGTTCTCTCTTGAGCAATTGGTTTCACAGTAACTGTTGAAAACCTCTCCACTAAACTAAATTTCTTGGGTGAGAGGGGCTAAAATGTGAGCCCAGCCCCTTAGCGGCTTTCAAGTGCATACCTAATTGAGTGTAGAATATAAATATATGAGCCTGTGCCAAATAAAATTCAACTATAGGATAACATTGTTGAGAGCAGGAAAGTGCATGGCAACCAAGGTGACACATGAAAACAAGTTTTGAGATACCCTCAATTTTGTAATAAGATCTACTGTGAACAACTACTACACACTCAAAAAAAACTCTAATATTAATTTGAGATCAGTAAAATTTATTTCCATACTGATTCTCTTATTCTATGAGTTTAGAATTTTAGAAATAGTGTTGATTACGTAGTTTTTCTTGCTTTTTTATTTTTCGACCCTGGTGGACGGCCTCTTCGCTTTGGAATATTACTTAAGATCTCCTGCTCCATTGCTGGTATCTCTTCAGTACTATTATTTCCTGCTTCTAGCCTAGTCGTTTCTATTGTAGATGGGTAGGATGTATTGACATTACCTGATTGCTTACTTCTTCCTATCTTGACTGATTGAGCTTGTTTAATAATTTCATCTGAAGGTTTTGTATAAAGCCATGTAGACTGAATATGCTCAGGTGCATAGGAGCTATACTTATTCCACATATCAAACCGCTTTTCTGACTTCAAACCAGTTGGTTGGAGCTCCTTTGGTGACATAGTACAAATCTCTTCTAGTGTTATTCTGGGCTTAGTAAGATCAAACCTCTGCCACTCCTCTAATTGAAACCTCTTTACCATTACAATACCTGGGGATTCCTTTAGAAAAAGAAAGTTGTGGAAAGCTTGTATCCCCTTGAGAGGTTTAAAGAGTAAACTTAGTGACTGTTCCCAATCCAGAAATACACCTTGATCAGCCCCCTCATCAAATAGATTAATTGGCTCAATAATATTATTAGTTGTTGAGCTTGCAACAGCAGCACTATAGTCAGTTGGAGTCCAGATATTTCTTCTTGAAGCATTGTACTTAGCTGTTCCAAATCCTCTATCAACAGAATTTCTAGTATGGCCCTTGACCTGAAAGCACAGTTCAATTCTATCTGTCCATCCCTGCTGAACTAGCCAGCAAAGATAGGCAGTCATTGTCTTATTCTTATTTTGACCCCCACAATTATCAGCCCAAAGATAGGTAGTAGGCTTCATCCTGCCTCCAGATGTTAGGAAATAGTGGAGTAGAGATACTACTTGGTTAGGACCTTTTGGTTGCTGTGCCTCAGTATAGAGTAGGTGATAATGCTTATTATAAGACTTGTTCTCATCTACAATACCAAAAGAGTATAACTTGAATGGAGAAAAGAAATACCATTGACTAGATTGCTGAGGGAGCTTTGGTATCTCAACCACCTGTTGGAAGTCAAACGAATAACATGCTGTATCTTGTGCATCTGATGATGCTTGCAAGATAGTTGTTTCATAAAAGTCTCGACACTCACGATACTCTTTACGATGCTGATCCAGTTCTGTCTGAGTCTGTAGATGTCTCTCATCCTGCTCAACCTCACTCTGAATTCTGTTCTTCCCCTTATGAGATCTGAGTTTGCCTTTCAGTATAGTACAATGATCACAAATATCTTTTGCCACAGTTCTGATATGCATCTGCTTAAATCGGGGACTTGTTTTCCAATACCGGCGAAAGCTTGTAAGAGATATTGGTTGTTCTAAGCTTTCCTCATTAAGTTTAGTATGTACAATACGTAAAGACAAAAAAGAAGGCAGTAAATTTTGATTATCCAGCTCTACTCTGGTAATCATAGTCCCATTTTGTTTATATCTCTTGTAAGATCTTGTTGCTACAGGTTCACCATAGTCCTTTTCAATTTGCAAAAGAAAACTTTCTATACGGTCTTTTGCCTCTTTAGACAAGCTTCTATTCGCAGGCTGTGCTGTGCGCTTATGAATTGGAGGAGAAACTGACTTTCCTAATTTTAGATTACCCAATAATGTACGTACTTAATACTTGCCCAGTATCCAGTACCAGCAGAAAAAGGAACAGCAAACTTGACCAACAAAGGGGATTATATACTTATTTCTCAATATGCGCTTACTTGGATCTCGTTCACCATCTTCCATTTCTAGAAATGATCTCTTGTTGTAGTTTCTAGTTCCATGTGGTTTCACAAATCTCATAGTACTAGCCATAAGACAGCTTGCCAGCAGTTTCCGCTGCTTGATTGTCATTGCACAATTACCCTTCATCCAGGTAAACCATTGTGCATAACAAGCTTGTTTAGAGCAATCTCTCTTACAGGAACAAGCCTTGTCAATATTTGAAAGATGGACTAAGTACTTATCTAATTGTATAGAGCTGTGCTCCTTAATATATTCTTCAATCATTTCCTGATTGGAATTATCACTTCTGTCCCCTGCTTCTCCGCATTAGTTAGTAATAAGTTATATAGCTTAAATACTATTAGAATCTTTTGTTGTTTATAATAATAGTTATAGTATTATTAATTTTCACTATTGGCTATACATACCATCCATACTTTCTATCAGATCATCCTCTGATTCATACTCAGACTCAACCTCCTTTCGCCATTCACTGTCATATTGTTCACTTGATATTGAATTTGAGTCTGTAGAAGACATATTCGATGATGCTAATATTTCTGACATTGTAATAATTGTTTAAAAATGTTGTAGAATCTATAGTTTAGAAAATTTAATATAACCTAATTATAGGATGTCAGCATCAGTGTTACATAATAATATAGAATAAATTGTACAGAGAATTTGTATTAAACTTAAATAAATACTTAATTAATAATTAAACTAATTCTTAGAGCCAGACTATAATTTTTATTATATATTCACTCCAGTGTCAGTTATAGTACATACATCATCACATATCACTTGTATTATATAAGCAAAATACCATGGCAGTATGTAACAACACTCTAGAAAATAGACTCGTTGAAAATAAATGCAACCAACTTCAAACTGAAATAGCAGAACAAGGAATGCACTTTTGATAATAATTCTTCTTTTAAAATGTACTCAGAAAGCTAATCTTATTTTACATGGCAAAAAGTATATTTCTCAAAATTTTAGTTTTTCTCATATAAAATGGTTTACAAAGGTCATTAGTTGACAAATAATATTTTCTGAGATACTGAACGTAGACTCTATATGGCTAGCTATGTGGTTAAGCTCAAATAAATTATTTGATGTTGTGGCCCGAGAGTGGATTTTCATTTGGCACAGGCTCATATGAGCTTCAATAAACTGGGGCCCGCCACACTTTGGCCAACAGCTATCTTTCGCGTTGATATTCACCAGCGTCAAAATGCGTACAATTCCTATTTGATTTTTCCCGCCCTCCGTATCTAAACCCTCGCGTGAAGACTCTTGGGGGTGAGGAAAGGGGGGAGAAGGAATTGTAGGAAAAATCAGGCAACAGTAAACCTGCAAGGAAGATTGAGTCGCTATCGGAAAACAAGAAAAAAGTGCGTATCTCATAGAAATCTCAAGCTACACGGTATTACCCGAATACAACAAAAATAGCTCCCCGTCAAGCCCTCGTATAAGAGAAACCCGCAAGTCTAGGCCCACCCATATTACCCCGTCCGACCAAAGACCCCCGAGTGAGGTTGCTAGAGCAGGCGTACTCCGGACGGAAATCGAAGCGGCGAATTACGATAAGGCGGTGTATTGAACTGCGGAAGGGAGTTGGGTTTGGAGGCGAGGAGGGGGCAATGGCGGCGAGAGGCATGTTATGGAAGTGGCGTTGTCATAATGAAAGTTGGGCACCTGTTATCCGAATCGGGATGTGGTAATGTTTCCTCGGCCTTGGGTTGCATGGGGAGCGGCAGATGCCGGAGGCTGGAGCAGCGCTATCACTGCCGCATGGCCACACATGCCTGTCAACCAGAGCTCCGTTTCGCTTATTCTGTTCAGGCTGTCGGGGTTGATTCCGTAACGTCCGAGTAATATTCTTACCCCCCCCTTGTGTCCACGCTGAGCAGCACGGCAGAGTGATGTCTGGCCTTTACCATCTCGTTTGCCGGGATCGACGTCGTTCCGTCCCAGTAGTACCCGCACCACTTCTTCGTGCCCCATCTTAGCTGCCCACCGGAGTGGTGTTTTGCAGAACCTGTCCTGTCCGTCGGGGTTGACATCACTCCGTCCGAGGAGTATTTTCACCACTCCGCCGCACCCATTCCGAGCAGCATGGCAGAGCGGTGTTTGGCCATACCCATCCGGTTCGTCAGGCTTGACGTCGTCCCGTCCAAGTAGCAGTTTCACCACTCCCTCGTGCCCGTTCTTAGCAGCATGGGAGAGCGGAGTTCTGCCGCGCTGATCTGGTCCGTCGGGCTTGATGTCACCTCGTCCGAGCAGTATTTTCACCACCCCCTCATGCCCACAATGAGCAGCACAGCAAAGCGCTGTTTCACCGCACCTAACGGGTTTGTTGGGGTTGATGTCGCTCCGACCGAGTAGCGTTTTGACCATTTCCTCGTGCCCGTTCCAAGCAGCATAATAGAGTGGTGTTTCACCGTCGTTATCTAGTTTATTAGTGTCGATGTAACCATATTCGAGTAGTATTTTAGCGACTCCCAGCTGCTCATGCTTAGCGGCAAGCAGGAGTGGTGTTCGGCCGTAAAAATTTGGTCTGTCGGCATTGATGTCATTTAGTGCGAGTAGCGTTTTCACCACTTCCTCGCGCCCAGATCTAGCAGCACAACAGAGTGGTGTGTCGCCGTCTTCATCTAGTCTGTTGGGGTTAACGTCGTCCCGTCCCAGTAGTATTCTCACCACTCCCTCGTGCCCAGCCTGGGCGGCGCAGCAGAGTGGTGTTTTGCCATACCTATCCGGTTTGTCGGGGTTGATGCCGTTCCTTCTGAGTAGCATTTTTACCACTCCCTCGTGCCTATACCGGGCTGCGCAATGAAGTGGTGTTACGCCGTGCTCATCTGGTTTTTCCGGGTCGATGTCGCTGTGCCCGAGCAGCATTTTCACTACCGCCTCATGCCCGTTCCGGGCAGCCCACATGAGAGGCGTATTGCCCATGTAATCCGTTCTACCGATCCCGAAATATTCCACCTCTACCAAACCACCTC
The DNA here is from genome assembly GCA_900010015.1 of Tuber aestivum. Taxonomy (NCBI): domain Eukaryota; kingdom Fungi; phylum Ascomycota; class Pezizomycetes; order Pezizales; family Tuberaceae; genus Tuber; species Tuber aestivum. Next base: position 124,054 of record LN891075.1, read on the forward strand.
CAGCCTCAACGGCCCCAGATGTGGATGCGCAAGCAATATCACGCAAACTCAAAGGTTCCCCGATGGCGGGTCATCCAATTCTGGAGAGCGATTGGTGGCCCGAGCCTTAACCCGCCGGGAACTCGGATAAATCAGGGGGTATTTGGGGTAATGTGATTCCGATTTGAAAGCTTTTTCCGCACAGCCAATCTGACTGTATGTTATGGTTGGAACTTAAAGGAAAGCGAGAGGTGTCGTTGTAGGCGGTATGTCAACAATACGGGAACTGTACGCACAAGAGTCCGCGGAATACACTGCTCCAAACCTGATGCACTCGAGTAGCTTAAATTAGGCCACGCCCAGTTGGCCAAGGAGGAAACTATGGCTAAAGTATCTGATTGAAGAATAGCTTCTCAGTGAAGGTATTAGAATACTCGTAATACCTATGTCATACTGTTGGGAAATGTTGAGGGAGAATGAAAGAACAGAATTAGGAGTGCGGGATCAGAAGCTGACATGATGGATTCTATACCTGGACCTTTGTGCTCGAGCACTACCGGTACTCGTAGATACCGTAGCTTGCAGAAGTCTAGGGATAGGTCGACGGTGGGGATTACGTATGCATTCCAACATATGCCGGCGGTGCTTGAGGACTCATGGTTGCTGTTTGCTTTCTACTCGCCCTGCTGGACTTTACTTTTTCTGTTGACTTTTTTCCTCAGAGAAAGACCAATCACCTTGATTCTAATGAAACAACTTAAATCGAACGCTACCTTGCGCGTGGCACAGCACATTCGTACTCGAGTATTGATGTATCCACCGAAGGATGCATCCAGACTCTCTCCGTATGCCAAGAGTTTGGCTTTTGAACGGGCAGCGCGGATGTACTCGAGTACGAGTACTATACCGGTATCGTAAGTTAGCACAATATCATACTCGTATGGTATACGGGTACCTTACGGCGGAGGAATCTAAAAGCCAGACTGGTATTGATACAGAGGGTTAACAATAGCGCCAAGTATGGAGAGATACTAATAAAATATCAAGTTCGGCTAGCTTCATTTTTCGTAGTCAAATACGGCACTGCCAGCAGACCAGGGTTATTTATTATATTCTGGCCTTTCTCATCTCTCCGGAGAAAGATTAATCCCGTATCATAAAAGACAGCAACGTTGGCGTAGTAGTAAAATAAATTCGATTTCAAAGTTCATAGATGTCCATTTATTCAATTTGCTCCTCCCCGAGAGCCAGATCCATATCTGGATGTTGGATTACCACTCCCGGCTTATGCAATCCGAGACTTTCAAACGACTCTCTCGACCTCTCGATGAGTCCACCACAAAGACTCTAATGAGGCTCAATTGAGTAAACCAGGAGTGGAGTAAACCTAGACTATCATACCGGTGTGGAAGTGTCTCCGTTGACTTCCTTGACCAGATGGTGTATCCGGCCAGGCTGAGCTTGTGGAATGGGGGTACTGAGATTGCTGAATAATCGCCGTATAAAACTGTAGGATATAAGGAACAAAAACGAAGAGGATTTAGGCTCGCAAAATAAGACTGATAACGGAGAGGCAAAAGGTGATGAAGCTGGACCCAATACAGATAGACGGAAAACAGTATCTATTGGTGGTGGGCGATAGTTGTCGCTCCTCTCGGCTAACCAGGAGGGGGAGGGGCCAGACTATATACAGAAAACCCAGTTTGCTAAGCCATCCCCAAACAGGAAAATTTTATAGGGTAAACACCCTAGTAAACATGACAATAAGCAATCAAACCTTCAACATCTCCACGCCGGTCCAGCATCATACTCAGCCCCTCTCCTCTCTATCACAGCCATGTCGAACCATTATACATGGATCCCATGATACCGCGAGCACTACACAACTTTCAACCTTCGGAGCCCCCCTAGTCGTTGTTACCTAGATAGTCTAATGTCGAACAATTTAAATGGTACGAAATGGCTTGGCGATCTGAGGAATGGGGGAAATGATAATTTAAGCGGCCATGCACGCAGAGTTTCAGTTGCGGGACCTTATTATACTAGAGGAAAATATTGTAGTCGCCAAAACAGTATGGTGCGGTAACAGGTATTAGGCGGTGATGGGCTGCAGGGGGCGTCCGAGTCAACATACCGGTAATTGCATTTCTGAACAGAGCGGGCTCTAACAGCGGGGACCAAGATATCATAGATACTCGGGCACGCAGTTATACCAACTAAATCACATGTCCTGTACCGGTAGGGTAATTGAGTACCATTTTTATAGCTTAGCGATCGCCCGCCCTCAGGGAGGGATGGAGGCTCTACGAATAACGTTCGAAGGAGGAAAAGATAATACAATGCAGGATTATCAAAAACAAAATTTAACTCCAGGCCTTGTAGACAACGCTATGGTGGAAAAGGGAGTACAACCTGTCCCAATGCTGTTTCAAAATGTAATGCCTTGTATCAGCAGGGTTGGGGGTGGTGATAACCATTTCTGGTATGAGATTCTATCTATGACAAGTGTTTAGCCGTGTGTAACCATACTGATTCCTACATTCTGAATGCAGTACAGTTAATATTACCTCTCTGAGCATTTATCACCAATTATCATAATTTTCCTGGTACTTATTATCATGATAGCTTAACCTATAGGAAGACAATGCCTACTGCTTAATTTAACTATAAAATCTTTGTAAATACAATATTTTTTGTAATACCAACTGGTGTATTATCCCTTATTAGCACCTTAACATTTTGAGGATTAGATGCTCAAGATAATGCCACATACAACTGTCCATAAGTAAACATATCATTTTCCAATAAAATTCCAGCTGTATCTAATGACTGTCCTTGACTTTTGTTGATTGTTATTACAAATACTAAGTGAACTGCATACTACCAGTGCCTCCTATTACTAGTAAGTCAAAAGCCAAAATCATTGTCTGAATTGCTTGTAATTTGAATGTGTGGTATATAGACCTTTTGTCTACTACTTGTACCAGTAAGAATAATTCCTGCAATAAAATTTCTTTCCAAGTATATAATCTGAAGTCTAGTACCATCACAAAGACCATGAAGTAGACTAAGATTTCTTAAAGTATAATAGTAGCACCGATCTTTAATGATAAGTGATAGTATGGCATTCCTAATAGTGTAAGTGAGTTTAAATACTTACTGGAATAGAGTTCAGCACCTTCTTCTATAACAGTATCAGCTCTAAAATATATTGTAGGATCTCCAGGTAGTAGATCCAATACTATATCATTGATATTGGCAACATCAATATTACAGGGTGCTAAAATAGCTCTTCCAGTAAGATATTCAGATGCAGGTACTCCACTCTTAAGATCCCAGTAGATACTGCCAATAAGTTTCTCAATTGTGTTGTTTGAAAGTTGCAGAGTCTTTGGTAAGGGGATTTGATCAATAGTAGAATGGTCCATCTCCTTTTCCCCAATGGCTAGGATAAATTCAGAACCTGAATACTCTATTGTATCTCTCTATTGTTCTAGTAATAGATAGACTCTTAGAAGTTGATAGTTTTCATTTAGATAAAGAGTAATAATAGAGGACTAAAGATAGGATCTTTTTAGAGTGGAGGCAACAATCTGGGCCTGAGAGCCATGTGGAACTACTGGTAAGCACTGTCTAAAGTCTTAAGCAAAAAGAATAGTTAATCCACTAAATAGTTCAGAAGAACAGTTACGAATATCTCATAATATTCTATCAACAGCCTCAAATACATACTGGTATTGTATAGGAGCTTTATTCTAGATAAGTATTCTAGTTTGCTGAATCTGTTGTACTAGTACCAAACTTTTAGAGATATTGCAAGTAGAATCCTTATCAAGACTAATTGGAATTTTAAGTGATAAATGAGCAGTCCTCCCAGAATTCAACAGAGTTGCTTTAATACCACTGCCTGCAACTGCAATAGCTATTTTGCCCTCTGTATGAATAATGTTCAAGAGTACATTTTCCACCAATGTTTTTCCTGTTCCTCCAGGGCCATCTAGAAAAATAAACCTAGATTGTTATATCTTACACACTCTATTATTCTGTCCATAACATTGTGTTGGAGGATATTACATCTCTACAAGTCTCTTTCTACCTCTGCTCTGGCTTGAAATAGATATTATACTCAATGAAGATTGTTGTCTTGACAAAGATTTTGATTGTATAAACCTTGATCAACTAACTAAAATTGGTAAGATAGACAGGAAATTTCAAAGTCATGGAGTGACTTTCCTCTTTGTTTCAGGATATGGTTTAAAAGAATTAAATCAAGTGATAACCTCTACTCTTCAGATAAATTTATAATGCCATATTGGTTTACTAACTGATAAGAGCAGTCCTTAGTAATAGATATCTTGAACTGATCCCACAATGTCTTAGGTTCAGCTAGATTGTAGTCAGTTAAGATAATAGCAAATAGTAGACACTGTTGAAATCTAGTCAACCTTGAAGACCTATGCTTTAGTACCCTCTTCCACTCATCATTATTTTGGAGTAACCCTTTAGCATTACATGCTTCACTAAAGGTTGAATAGGAGATACCATTAACTGTTCTTAGAGAGTCAAAGTTGGTTGTACCCTTTGTATGGAGAAGTAATATCCTTTCATAAAACTGCTCTACTGCCTTAGGACTACAAAAATACATTCATCCACTTGATGTACCTCTTATTCATGAAATCTATTCTGGTTCTTTTCATTGGAATACAAAATGGGTAGGAAAGTCTTGATAGAGTAGATCTTGTACTTGTATATATGTAACATTTGCCTTAAAACTTGAATAGGCTGTCAAGGGAGTATCTCTAGCACTTCCTTGATCAACAACCTCATGAAGGTTATCGTGAACCTGAAAGTATAATATATGGTGATTGGGAAGATGAAGTTAAAGTTCAAGTTGTTGAATTGAAGGACTACCATCATGTATCTTATTACCAAATAGTTGCCAAGTAGTCTCTGGTGCTAAAATATATATGTATCTAAATAAACCTTTACCTCATCAACATTTGTAGAATCATCAAGAATAATACTTGCACAGTCTGGTCCCTTATAAACATATTTGTATAAATACTTAACTGCCTGTATTGGAGAACAGATCTCAATATTAAGATGACAGTTATACCTTTGCATAAGAAAAGGATTATATCAAATAACCTATCTATCATCAAAGTGAAAGGTTTTTATAGTTCTATCTGATACTACCTGTCACTCCAATTTGTCCTCGCTTTACACCGACCTCGTCCTTAACGCCGACAGGCTCAAAAATCATCCTCCTGCCAAACGCACTGGGAAAACGCAGCAGCAAAAATGCTGGAAAACCGAAGGAAGCCCATGCGGGCTGGTTCCTCTCACCATCCTCGTAGCCCAACCCCCGACCAATGTGGCTTCGGGGGTTAGTCTCGGCCGCGGGGGGACTCTCAGCAGCTGTAGTGGGGAAGTTGCCGCCCAACCATATTCACTCTCAGACGAGAAGGCTGCTAGATCGTGCTGCTATATGTATTATGAGAAAGCAATCATAGTGAGTGCCTTGTTCCCAAGTACTGCACCGAATGGAAACTCGGTGGGCGGGAGCATACTCCCCCACCTAGTCGGCGCAAGTAGAGGGAGTTTAGCGGTTGAAGAGATTGTGAGGCCTAGACTGCCAGTCCTTTGGGTTGGTAGGTAAATAATCCTAAGGAGGAGGAGGAGGAGGAAGTAGAAGGAGACGACTAGGAAATAGAGGGCGAAGAGGAAAAATATGTGGCCATGAATCATAAAACAAATACAGCCCAATTAGATAACATAACTGAGAAGCCTGGGGAAAAACGCAGTATATGGCACAACCACGACACCACCCCCTCTCCGAAACGCCACAAGCCATATACACAAATACCTCCTCTCCCTTCAGTGCCAGCGCTAGGACCGAATCCTGTTCCTGCGCCTGCTCAGGGACCCCGGCCTGTCCAAGTAGCTTCTACAGCACACACCACACTAGATTACCTTTATAAAAACCGCCTAACAAACAATCCCTGAAGTCCCACAACGTCAGCTCACACCTACCGCCACTAGTGCGCCACTATCTATACCAGCTACACTCCCAACCACCGCCCTAGCTCGGCAAACCGAAACCATCCCCGAAAATTCCCGCCTCGAGGCGGTGGGTTCGGATAACGAATTGATCATTCCGGAGATAGACATGTGGGAGATCACCGATGACGACGGCGAGTCACAGGAGATCGAGAGAAGGGGAGGAAAGGTGTGGGTTATTAGCTTTGGGTATGTAGGATAAGCAGTGGGTGGCTAACTATACTCGAGTACAGGTGCGAAATGTCCGAAGTAATTTATTTATTTTATTCTTTAATATCCCCCCCCTCCAATGTAAAGTAATGTGATGTGAACTCTAGCGTCCGATTTGAGTCATTTGACTTAGTGAGAATTTATGATGTGGGAGCCAACGGTGTACTCGAGTACCGGTACCGCGATATCGGTATGGAAGCAACCTCGATGCATCGAGCAGGCACTCTTCCTGCCCCCCGGTCTTCACACACCAACAGAAAAAAAAAAATGTCAACACCCAAAATAGCTTGCATCGCTCTAATCAGCCGCAACGTATCCCCTCCGCTCCTGTACCATCCCATCCCATCCCATCCCCAAGCTAACGAACTATTGAAAACTAAAAAAATCAAAATGAGTTGCAGCCTGCAAATCAGCTTTTGTGATTATCAAGGTTTGAAAACTCGGGACGACCAGACGCGCCCTAAGAATCCGTCCGGGACAGCGACTTAACCGGGACAACAGGTTTGGTTTTGGCATAAAGAAATTCATAATTCATAGAAATTCATCCGGGACAACGGGGTGCGACTATAAAGCATTCCTCCGGCTTTCGAGCTAAAATTCCGTGAACCTCGGCATACAAACGATAGGATCTTCAACAAGGGGAAGGTGAAGCACATTTAATTAGCTAGGTCAGCGTTCTATAAGTGAACCTACCCCTTCAATAGGTGATACACGAATTAAGTAGGGTGATCAATTGAAAAGAAGAGAAAGTGGGAGGAAAATCAATTAAATAGAATTGCCTATTCTATCGCTGCTTAATTGCCTAGCGTACCAAATAAATTCCCGTAGCACCGTATCCTATGCGTCAATTGATGAAGAAAAAAGAAAAAAAGTCTATCAATGACATTGCCTACCAATCAACCCCAAGGCCATGGAAAGAGTCACATCTATATCATACCAATCAGTCACCAATCTTTTCAAATGAATGGACTCCACTGCAGTTACCTATGCCAAAGCCTACTTCTTGGAGGCCTGGTAATAATCGAACCCTCCTTTCAAGACAAACCCAACAAGAGTAGTAATAACACCGTAGAACACACGGTCAATCTTACTATCGGTCTTGTCAAATTTTTGTCCATCCTGCTGTTAAGGACTTTAACATCAGCTCTCATCTCGCTCTGTCCAGATTGAATGTGGTCGAGCTTCAGTTTGATATTAAAAACATCCTAAGAAATCTCAGTACAATATCCGGTATCAGAACTCTAATTGCCGAGCGCACCTTATCGAGTTGGACAAAGTCTTTCCAGGTGATGCCTGGAGGGGACCCGAAGCCCGCACACCCACCGCTGCTATCATGGTGGTGATCGTTAACATGATGACTGTCACTATCGGTGTTTCGTCTCTGCGACACCCAGTTAGAGTGCAATTTGTATGCTATCGAACCCCCGATCTTACTGGAACGGTGCCAAAGCCCCTATGTGAATGGTAGGGGTGAATGCTGATGGCCTTGAACGCTTGTTTGTTGACAATGAGCCTAAGCATGATTCTCCACTACACTTTCTCGTCAATTTGGCGAAAGTCAGTCTTCAATGCTCTAGCCAGTAAGAGAGATAAAGAGACATTAAACAAACTCACCTTGTCATCGTGCAATATTTTTCCTGCCTGCTGTCGGCTCTGTAATGTTGCTGCTCCTCAGATGGGGGGTTGAAGAAGGTTTGCTACTTCTTGACTCAGTGCGCAGAATATTCACCTCCATATAATCTTGTCACATGGTACATCACCTTGGCAGGTAATGTCATTCCCGGGGAAGTGGCTCATCACCGGGATACGGCTCACCCATGGCAACTAGTAGAAAACGAAATACATCTTTGATTATATCTATAAATAATTATGTGACCACCATGAAATCTTATAAGTAAGTACTTTGGAATATGGAGAATTGGAATATGTGGATTGTATTTCATAATTATGAATTTTTCTTCTTGTACAATGTTGTTAAAATTGTTTTCTTTAAATTAATTTGCTATGATTTTCTTGCAAACAAAATTCAAACAATATGTTAGAAGTATCTTCATAGGTGATTCAAGAGATTGAATAAGTCATATAGGCTTATAGTGAATAGTTATTACTATTGCTTATTATTATTTTTTAATGTTATAATATCTAGCAGACCCTAATAGAAAGTAAGTAAATTACATGCAAATTTGAGGTATTTAATACTAGTATAACTTGCTCCCATGATCACCTATAACTTTGACCTTTTAAAATCTAGTTAACATTTTCTATTAATACAAGAATCCTAGTTTTTAAACTGTAGGGACAGGTATTTCATATTATATGCTTGTATTATAATTAGTTGTAGAATAGTAGATTAAGAACTAGATGTTTTTATTATCTATCTAAATAATTAGTACCAATAATCAGGACAGCTTGAAATTTTGCTATTATATGCATGCTAATTAGGAGATTAAGATATAATCCTAAGAGTTTGATTAAATACTAGTTCCTTATTAGATTATAGTATAAGTAAAATATCATAATTATTTTAAATAACTCTTATAATGATTAATATAATCATATTAGTCTAATTAAATATGGATATAGATTAGCCAACATAGTTACTAAATCTATGGAAGACTATTAGTAAGTATTTAGATGGCATAACGATTTCATTTTCATAATCCTGTAATTGTATAATCATTTACTTACAGTTTAAAGCTTATGTTAATGATAAAGGTACAGAATATGGAAAACATACCTGACAAACTTCAAATTGACTGTACTTACTCAAATAGTAACTAGAAAGTTGGATGCAAAAAATCTAAGTTATGGGTTATTACAGTAACATGCTATGCTATCCTCAAATATACTAAATTTGTATGTAATTCACTCATTTTTTATAGCTTTCTACCAGGCAGTAAAATATTACAAATTCGTAATAAATATCTTAGAGAACTATTAGCTATAAGCTTGTAAGACTTATTCAGTCTCTGAATTGTTTCATAAAGATGTTTCTGATATGGTTTTCAATTTTTGTTGACTAAAAAGCGCCAATAGTTTTGTTTCTGAAACACCATCTTAAAAACCCTACCCAGGAGGATGAATTCATAATTATGAAAAACCATTTGCATATTTGAATTCTTCATATTCCAAAGCACTTACTGATAATTCTTTGAGATGATCTCATAATTATCCATAGAGATAATTCCAGATGTACTTGGTTTTCTACTGGTTCCCATGGGTGAGCCGCAGTTAAGAATCCTACCCGGTAGGACCTGGCGACAGGTAACGATACTTCTCTGTGAGGTGATAGGTCTGAGGCCTATGCTTACGCTAATCCGATAGTCTAGTCCTTTGACTAGTATCGTACTCGCGCCTATCTCCTAACTCTTCTTCTTAGTCCTCGCTTAGGACTTTAATCTTTCCTCGTGAGAGGAAAGACACTTCTCGGGTTTCTTAAGATAAATCTTAAAGAGCGTAAAGGTAGATTTTATTAATAATAACTTAAAGGTAGGAAATAAACAAGAAGAACGTGTAAAGAGCTTATATTCAGGGTCCTAGTGACCCTTTATATAGTCGCTCTTCACCTGGCGTGACTCACACCTCGCGTCACGCGAACCCTGTGACTCATAACCATGAGTCATATGAAATCCATCAGACGACTCCTATGAGTCGCTGCGCGACATGCCTATACCAATCAAAACACAATAACACAATCAGGTGCACAACTTGCGTCACCTGAGTGAAACCCATGACTCATAAGTACGAGTCATGTACGAAAATCATAACATCGTGTGACTCACAACTGTGAGTCACGAACAGGTAAACATAATAACCTATGGCGTACTAGTGTGCGTCATGTGAAATTCCAATATACCTATAACTTCGAAAATCCGAGCTATGTGAAATCTGCCTTGCTTAGTCACAGTTTGTGACAGCCGCATCCCGCTAATGAGCCAGCTTCCCTGGAATGACGTTATGTCCGGAGACGGGGTATGCACAGGGTGCATACCCGAGTACCACCATGGCCGATAGATATAACAGTCAAGTGGGTCTGATAAGAAAAATTCTATTGCCAAATCTTTCCTATGAGGCCCACGTGACTTATATCTATCGGCCGTACTTGTAAATTTACTAAGAAATACCTACTCATACCAAGGTTGTGACTAGCCACCACAACCCCCGCATAGTCGCAAGCTCACAACCGTGGGCACTCTAAAGAGTACCTGACAGCTCAATACAACTTTACAGCTTAACCCAACTTTGTCGCTCACCATAGAAAATTAGTGGCTCAACACAACTTTGTGGCTCACCACTAGACAATTAGTGGCTCAACACCACCCTGTAACTTAGCTTAATGATTGGACATAACTTTACTATACAATCAAATAGAACCCTGGAGTTGTATAAAGCATGAAGTTGACAGAGAGTATTATAGAATTCTATTTTACATTAACTTTCACAACGTTGCTTGCTGCTGAATTCCAGTTATTATTATCCTTGATTTTTTCTTTGTGTGCATGAAGAGTACGTTGGTTCTTTGCTTCTTGCTTTATTTTATCCAGAAATAGTTTATGTTCAGCCTGCTCTGCTCTTTTCTATGCATTTTGTGCCTTGCATTATCAAGATACAGACAAATTGCTAATTCCCGATTCTCAGAATGTTTGCAGTTTGTGCCTTCTCTCTCTTCTCTTGACTGATGTCCCTGCAAATGAGTGTGAAGTTGAGTAATAGGAATCTCATATTTGCATACAATAGTAGCAATATTTGGATGCTGGTTTTCTTGGCTTTGAATGAAGGTAATAGCTGCTTGAATTGGTATCTCAATATTACAATTTGGTTCAACCCACTGGCTGGGTAGAACAAAGGCTGGTGTAGGAGGCATAATTGATTCAATTATAAGGAATATCTTTAGTGAGTAGGAGGTGTTTTTTGTTTTGTAGAATGTTTTAAGAAGTTATTGAATTACTATAAGTTATGGGATTAAACAAAGTTAGAGGGTGGTATTGAGCCAGAAAGTTGTGTTGAGCCACTAATTTTCTATGGTGAGCCACAAAGTTGTGTTGAGCTGTAAAGTTGTATTGAGCTGTCAGGCAGTCTTTAGAGTGCCCACGGTTGTGAGCTTGCGAACATGCAGGGGTTGTGGCGGCCAGCCACAACCTTGGCATGAGTATCAGCCCTACTCGAGTACTGTACAGTATACCATAGAAACTTGAAAGAGCCAGTCCCAATTACTCTCCAAGTGATTACTGCTTTAAAACTAAAATCTAGATTTGAGTAAGTGTACGGTATTCAAAGTTAAAAACATTGAAAACTTTGAGCTTGCTTCTTGGATTCATTTCAGCTTAGCACAATCCAAAAGAGTTAACTTACGATTACTTTACAGCATGACAACAAGGTTTAGGGTGGCAAATAGGTTAGTTCAGGATATGGTGAACAGCATTTGGCTAAGCAATAAGGAACAAATACCATTATAGCTTGACATTATAGCATATTGGAAAAGTTTGGTCCAGAGTACTCAAAGATAAGAGTGAAGAAAAAAATATTGTTGTAAGAGTAGGGTATACTATGGAACCTAGCAGTCTGGTCAGAGGGTACAGAATTACAAGATGAAAGATACTCCGCAGCTTTTTCTAAAAAGAAAACATTACAGAAGCTTTTTCAGTATTTCAAAAACAATAAATATGAGTACTTGCAATATCATGATCCCCCAAAAATCCATGAAATACAAAATTAGAAAACCAGTAAAATGGCTTATAATTCAGCATGTTTTAGTAGGATGATCAACACAGGAGGTAGCAAAGTGGCTTTCTTGCTCAGAAAGAACAGTTAGGTGAGTAGTAGAACTTTTTAAGATGAAGTACTGTATAGTAGATAAAGAGAAGGGAACAAGAATAGGGAGACCTAGGAAGTATAACCGTCCAGTATTAAATGTAAGTAAAAAGATACTACTATTATTATTGAAATTAAGTTGTACTAATAACATAAATAAAAGTATTCACAACAAATTCTTCGAAGTCGTCCTGATACATTTCTCAATGAGCTATGTGATAAGCTCTTTACGAATCTCAAAAGCCACTGGGAATGAGATCTGCCAGCTAATATTTCTACAATTTATAGAATGGTATGACAAGAAGGATTTACATGGAAAAAGCTTACACAAATAGTACTGGAGTGAAAGAAACAGCAATGTACTGAGTACCAACTTCATATGTCAATGTACCAGGCTGAGCAGCTAGTATTTGTGGATGAGACCTCAAAGGATGGTCGAACTACATATAGGTGGTATGGTTATGAGCAGCATGGAGAACAGGGCTTTAAGATAAACTTAATTTGTATGGAATATTCAATATTCTATACTACCAGCACTTGGAATAGATGGTTTCTTTGCATGTGAGGTTATTGAAGGTATGTATATACTAAAAATAAAAATAAATAAATAAATTTTAAATCTTGTTATAGTAACTTATATTTGAATAAATATATAGGTTTCTTTACATGTCAATCATATGAGAGATTTATCTTACAAGAATTTCTACCACATCGGAACTGTGTTCCAAATGCCTATTCAGTTCTGGTAATGGACAATACATGGATTCATAAAAGTCAACTGGTTATCAAGCTTGCTACATTAGCTGGTATTGTGGTAGAGTTTCTACCACCATATTCCTCTAGTACAAATCCCAATGAGGAAGCATTTTCTGTATATAAGATATGGTTAAGAAGATATAGATATCAGATATTGAGCTATAGTGGTCACGGTGATCCATGGGTAATTCTCATGTATGGAGTATTTAATTGTTTAGATAAACATCATGCAACAAGGTTTTTCAAAAATTCAGGTTATATAGAGAAGCAGTAAGGTGTTCAAGTTAATCCCAGTAGCGAGCTATTGGTAAAGAATTGGGAAGGTGTCTGGCAAGAAGTCTAAGATACACTTAAGCAAGCTCAAGAGAGACAACAGAAATGGCATGACCAGAAACAGTTGCCATTGCCAGAATATGTCACAGTGGAAGATGTAACTAATAGTAGGGTGAAAAAGGCTGACTGTGTGATGCTAAATCGAAAGAACATCTACACTAAGTGACCTATGTAGAACCTAGACCACTAAATATGTGGGCTCCTTGTAGTGAAGTGCAAGTTTGGTAAGCAAGCTTATAAACTCCTATTGCGTGCCTGCTGATCAATCCACCGGGTATTCAATGCCAGACTCTTAGAATGCTATTCAGAGGACCTAAGTGGTAGAAGGACTAAGCAAGTCTCAGTTGCTGAGATAGTCGATAATGAGCCCAGCTATGTTATGGAAGTGGTAGTAGACAGTCAGTGGTATGGTAACATGAAAGTGAAATTTCCAAATCACTTAGTACAGTAACTAGTTTCCTTAGAAGGCTATGGTATAAAGGAGAACTCTTAGGAGCCACATGAGATGCTAGAAGGAACTGGCTTACAAGCCATGATGGATTTCCAACATCAGGATCCCTATCAACCTAGAAACAATAAGGTTGAGGGTGACCAGAATTGTGGAAATAAAAAACGATATTAGTGGACTGGGTAGGTCCTTAGAGAAGAGGAGAGTGATGTGATAACCCGATGTAATCGAGCTATAGTAACCTATGTCTATGCCCATACATGACATTATGAGGTCAGATGGTAGACTAGACAGGAATGCTGGCACATATTGGGGGGAAATCCAATGGTCTGGGTCTGCTGAAGAACAGAAGGTACTTAAGGAATAGGGGTACATAAGTAGCCGAGGTAATCTGACTATGGAAGTAGCTGAGGTAACCTGACTATGTCCGCTGCGGCCTAAGGGTAGGTCGGAAGATCAGGTAAGTTTCCCCTATTTAAGAGAGTCACATTACCCTACCATGGGGACTAGTTTCATGTCACTATAGATATACTTACCCTACCTTGGAGACACTATTACCCTGCCTTCCATCAGGAATGTTCTCTGAGGAATTCTGTGAAATGTTAGAATTGTTTGTTATGCAAGAACGATCAATAGACACTTACGTGCACAGTGATTGGCAGACTACAGGAGGAGCTATAGTGCTCCAAATATGCTGTAACTTGACAGAATAATCTCTGAGAGGGACCTGTGACTCCAGGGTTCGCTCTGGGTGTCATAGGCCGAAATGGGTGGAGTTGCTAGCTTACTAGTTAAGTAGAATCAATGAAGACATGTCCATAACACTGTATACGTCGCTACCGTCCATGCCACCAGAAGCTTTTCACAGGATATGCAAGGGGGCCAAGGTGAGAAGGTCCGATACCTTCTCCAAAAGGAATGGAGTAAAACGGACCAAAACTGATAGAGTTAGAGTGAGCTATCCAGAATGGTCCCCAGAGTAGTCCTGAGTAGTGCCGGAAACATCTGGGAAGCTTTTACACCAATCAAGCTTACAGGTGCTTCTTTGCCATAGGCTCTTGATGGGTTGTTTGAGGGCTCTAATAGTACAATAATTATCATGGTGAGTGGTGTGCCAGGGGTAAAGGGCCATGGGTAGCACCCATGGGTCCTGCTGCCATCACAGCTTTCCACAGGAGCATCATAGGCTTCTAAGTTGGTAATCAAGATAGATAGAACTTAATCAGAAAACAGCTGATGTCTTTGAGTACATGTCTAGGTCATAGCATATGGGAAGAGAGTTATTTAGTTAGCTTTCCTAATTGTGTCTCAACAGTTAGCTACTGATAAGACTCTGATATGTAGAGGTTTTCACTCCAGCTAGTGTGTTGGCAAAAACTATGCAGGAACTGATGTGCATATGGGGACAATCTGCTAGAGTGCACTGATACCTTAGGCCCTTCTGGAATATGGTAATGGTGATGGGCGACTCTTACAGAGAAGGGTATACTTGTAGTGGTCAGGGTACTGTGATGGAGGAGTTTTTGGTCTAAGTCTGACTACTTAAAGATTATACGAGAACTCTCCTACCCCGGCACAATCAACATCCTCTTGAGAGACTTTAATTGAGATAAGCCCGAGCTTAACAATATTAAGTTTTACCATGTACTTTTATTGTTCACATTTTACGAAAGCTGTGTTCACGAGATTTGAAGTTTGGTGCGGTTGCATTCTTAGGAAGTATCTGGTTGAGGGAGCCCCTGTTACATATGCTGACAAGGGAAGACTCCTGCCCCCTCATTTCCAAATTGGAGATTGCCTTTAGCTAAACGCAAAGAACATCCAGACAAAATAGACTTCCTAAAAACTGGATTTTAAACATTTCGGACCCTATCCTGTCCTGGGCCTGATAGGACCCAGGCTTACTGATTGGACCTTCCACCCTCAATGAAGATTCACAATGTGCCTTACATCTCTCTCCTTGACCTCGCCTCCTATGACCCTCTCCCTGAACAGGCAATATGACCACTGCTGCCGATCGAGGTAGATGGAAAACTGGAATAGCAAGTAGAGGAGGTCTTGGATGTCAAGTTCGTCAGGAACTACTTAGGATACCTGATTTGATGGAGAGGATACGCAGAAGCCACCTGCGAACCTGCTTGCTTGGTCAACAGACTTGCAGCTTTGGACCAGTTCTACAAATGCTACTCTCATGAACCAGGACCCTTGCCATAGTAATGTTGAATTTTCTAATTCCTTTCATATGTATATTCTTCTTGGTAATATCGTATATTCCTCTACTTAGTATTATTTCTAGTTCACGGACATTACTACAGCGGAGTATGTATTACGTATATTTCATTGATATTTCATGATATGATTAGGAGATTATGGCGTGCTTTTCTTATCTGGTGTTCGGGTTTATTTCTTACATTTTATGCATCATCATGCACGGTCATCGGTCATTTGATTTACAATTATGTTCTAATTATCCATTTACACCACCTCAGATTTACGCATGTTTTATAGGATTTCCTTGGCAGTTCTTTAGGGTCAAACACGTTCGCACTTATGTTTTTCCTACTTATGTTACGGTCAAACACGTTGATACTTATGTTTTCCCTTACATTTCCTCTTAGTTACGCGAAGGATGCACACCTGTATAAATAGGGGTTACCACCTATCTCGCTTAAAGGAATTAAGGACAAGAACTACTACCAATCTACCTTCATACAAAATTCCTACTCGCTTAGTGTGCCCCCAGTATACTCCTACTACTGTGTTGTACTTTCGTACAAAGTTATTAAGATAGTGCCGTACCCACACAATTGAACAGGTTATGAGCCCGGTGCCTCTATAACTATACGACTTACACTTACACCCTTCCTACCTACGACGATCGAAAACATTTCACCCCATGCAAAACATTTCTACATTCGAAACGAAACAAATTCATTTGAGTTGAAAACATTGATCAAACTGAAACTTTCTTCGAAACGAAACTTTATCGCTCGGCACGAAATTTTCTCGGCGAAACGTTCTTGGCATTCACCCTCGCTTCAAAGCAGAATCTGCCACCCGTTCCCTCCTAATCCTCTTCTTTCCTCAGGCACCGTTCAGGCGGTCCTCCATCACCCTTCCGGCACTTCTTACCCTTTTCGGAGCCTGATTCAGACATCAGCTGGCGCAGCCGCTGGCCCAGGAGCATCCGGGTGTGCTGCAAACAGGCTTCTACTAGTGTAGGAGTGTTGGCCTATGGGGGTGGTGGTTATTAATTTTGATCGAGGATTTTTAACATAGGTTAAATCAAAATAACCTATTTTTTGCATGTCTGATACCTTCGGACAAACCCCATTTCCACCACACGACGACCTCTCCGAAGAAGAACTTGAGCAACCTCCACTCCCTCCAGTACCTCCATCCCCTCCGGTTCCTCCTCCTACTGATCTACCTGCATCACCACCTGGCGCACCGCCTCCACCTCCACCGATGGATCCCGCAGGCCCTGCAAACCCACCGCCGCAAAATCATTCCGCCAACTCGAAGAGAGACTGGGCACCCGCCTATAAACTGAGCTCAATCCCAAAGCTCACGGGCCCAGAAAACTACAGAACGTGGCGTGATATATCAGAATATGTTCTCACTTTGTTTAATTCTTGGGACATAGTAAGAGGAGAAGAAACATTACCGGAAGCAGGAGCAACCATCGGACCCGATAGTTATGAAGATGCTCAAGATTCTTTCCGCCCTCGTTACCAGTGGGCATAAGCCTACTTCCTTGAAACGATCGATCCAAAATGGCTTATCTTGCTGGCCACCCACAAGACACCACCCGCCATCTGGACAGCCTTCGAAGACAAGTTCGCTCACGAAAACACCTCCACCTTCTTTGACCAGCTAAATGCGGTCCTCGATTCCAAGTGCGATACGTCCGAACCTATGCCGGACCACATCAACAAGTACGACACCCGATGGAATCGAATGCAACTTCATTGCTCCTCCGCTTCGGAAACCGACCGATGCTCTCTACCGTTTGTTTTTAAATGGGTATTCGAGTCAACCGAAGGTAAAGCCGCCGTTCTCCTCCATTCCCTGCCTCCGTTGATGAGCAACATTGTCGACAACCTCCAAACCAAGGACGACCTTACCTACAACCATGTCTACAACAAACTGTTGGACCTGAAATCATCGGTTAACTCTGAGGAAGATAAGGCGTACAAAAGCGCCGATGTCAAAGGAAAGGGAAAGGCTCGCGATACGGTCCACCGGCAACCGGCCGAAACGAAGGAATGTTCCTACTGCACAAAGCACTACCCCTCTGCTCGCAGTGAAGGCCACTCCTGGAATGAGTGTAATAAGCTCAAGGCCGACAACAAGAAGCAAAAGAAGGACAGAGCCGGACACTCAGCTAAGATCGGAAAGGAAGAGACATCCAAACCGGTCAGTACCTCTACCTCCTCACCTCCTACGCAAAAGACCCCTTACCCGAATCAATGGGTTATCGATACAGTCGCAAGCTCACACATGACTTCGAACCTAGACCTTCTTATAAACTTTGAACCTTCACAAGGCACCGTTAAGTTAGGCGATGATTCGGTAATAGAATCATGCGGCCGTGGAACAGTGGAGCTTAAGGCCAAAACATCTGATGGCCGGACAGCCTCTGTCTATCTACAACGGGTTCTTTGGGTTCCTAAGTTGGGTTCTCGTAACTTGCTGTCATGGCGCGCTATCGTTTCTTTGGGAAAAGGTTTTTGTAACGTGTTCGCACCTGGGTGCTAATCACGCTTCTGGGTACAATAGAAGTAGCGCACAAGTTGATCCACTACCGGTGGGCGTACTGCGCTAAGGGAGGCTCCAAGAGGAAGATATAAAGAATAGGGACTTGAAGAGGTAATCGTTCAACCCAGTATATTAGAAATACTCTGTCCGTCGAAGTCTGCTGTTCCTCTAAGGGACTCAGCGGTCTTTAAATACAATCTTCGTCCATTTCCTGCATAGACGGATTTCCAAATCCTTCGTGAACAACCCATAAAACAAACTGAGTATCAAAGGATACTCGAAACTACAAATAAAACAAACTGAGTATCAAAGGATACTCGAAACCACAAGTAAAACAACCTGAGTATCAAAGGATACTCGAAACCACAAGTAAAACAAAACATAAAACAAATCCTTGAACCGAACGGACTGAACTCCAGTTCCGGTTACATTCCCCAAAACAAAACATCTGTTTACCTAAACAAATCAATAATCTCGAAAATCAAAATCCCTATAAAAGTCCTCGCCATATTCCTCATCAGCGAGTGCCCAATCCCCATCGCCAATACAAAACACACATGTCCGCAATTGCAAAAAACAATTGGAATAAAGGAAATGAAAATCACAGTAATCGCGGATACCTGCCGCTCTTTCCCATACTTCCACCAGTAGGTCTTCGCAATTCAGGCAGTAATCAACCAAAAGGGATTCAAAATAGTTTTCAAGTAGGATAGCACCGCGGTCTACCAACAGTCCCACAATCTGATGGCGTAGCCTCACATTCAATTCCTCATAGTTTTCCATCTTTAAGGTATTTGGATAGAGAGCGTGCCATTTAGATAAAGGTGTCTATAACATCTGCCATCGCTTGGTCTTCATCACTGCTGCTTTCAAATTCGTTTGCATCATAGGGAGCCCAGGAATCCGGTCTGGTAGGAGGGTCTTCACGTATTGGTTGTGTGGTGGGTAAGGTAGGAGACCAAGCTATCGTTATATGGTTGATGGTGGGTGGTAGCCGTTCTCCGGGCATGTTGGCTTCCTACCACTCATGCACAAGAGTCATCGCATTCTCGATTCCCTCCCCTGGCTCCCAGCTATTCCCCTAGTCTGGATAACCTTTCCATTTGATCAAGAACTGATCGGTTCCATAGCGCTTTCTATGGTCAACTATCTCTTCCACTTCCCATTCCTCCTGGTTGTGGATAAGTAGCGGGGCTGGTCGGGAGTGGCTGCGTCCCGGGAATCTGCTGTCGTCATTTGGGTGCCATCTCTTAACTGTAGTTGAATGAACCACTGCTTTGCCACGCCGGTACATCCGTCCTTCTAGCTTGATGGTGTAGTTCTCGGTATTGCTGTCGAATTCCAGCACTTTGAAGGGACCTCACCAGCGGGGTTGGAGTTTCTTGCTTCTGCCAGTTTCAGGACTAAACAGGTTTCCATGTACCATGACTATGGCACCCGGGGGTATGGCATGATGTAATCTCCGTTTCTTTTGTGCCTTTGTTGTGTTTCGGAATCAGGCAGTTCTTAGTGCCTGATAGGCATCATTCCGGAGGGCTTCGTGTTGATTGAGGTGGTTGTCAGCCGCTGGTACTGCAGAGTCCTTGAATAAGGTGCGGGGTAAGAGGGGGTAGCTTCGTCCATATATGGCTTTGTAAGGGGCCGTGTCAATAGTACTAGAGTACATTGCGTTGATGTATGCCGCTGCTTCCGGAAGGGCTGGTTCCCAGTTGTTTTGTCGCTTGTTGATTATGTTCCGGAGGCCTGTCTTGACTTCTCTAATCTTTCGCTCCACTTGCCCATTCGTTTGGTGGTGGCCTGGTGCAGCTAAGATGTGCTCTATCCCCATCGAGGTTAAGGTTTGCCTCCAGAACTTCAATGTGAACTTAGGGTCTGCATCGGTAACGATTGAGAGGGGGTGGCCATGAGGAGTAAAGACATTTCGCCGTAGTAGATCACAAGCATCTTGGGCTGTTGACGATACAAGGGTGGGTATGAGCCAGGTAAATCCAGAGAAACGGTCCAGCGTAACTAGGATAGTATCATATCCACCGGATTTGTTAAAGGGTCCTGCGAAATCTATAGCATATGACTCAAATATGTCAGCAGGTAGCTTCAGTGTCCGGGCATATCCTTCCGGTAGGGTAGTAGGTTCCTTATTCCTTTGGCATTCTTCACAGGTCTTCGCATAATGTCTGAAATCATTACGCATTTCCGGCCAGTACAGGTATTCTGAAGCATAATGGAGGTTCAGGTCAGCGCTAGCGTGGCCTTTGTCATGGATTTCACTGATCAGGTATTCCCGAAGTGTCTTTCCATTCACTAGGTTGCCATCGTGGACGTAGAGGACTTTATTGCCATATCGGGTAGGGGCATATATCATTCTATCCGAGATTTCATGGAGTTTAAGGTCTCCGGTCCTTCCACTGTCAAGAACTTTGTGGTAGAGGGGGTCGCAACGGTAGGCCTTGATCATCTGGGCTCGAAAGGTTCCCTTCAGGTCATCCATAGCTGACCGCACATCCCTTTCTTCCTCTATCAGTTCTCCACTGCTAGGTCCCTCACCTTCCTCCTGTCCTAAGTTTTCTTCATCGAAGGATAGGTATAGATCGCGACGGAGATCGTCATGGGTAGGGGGCATGACAGAGATGAGAGCTTCCGTATTGTAACAGCCAAGTGCGTCACTGTAGAGGGGTCTGGCCACCGGGGGTGGGCTTGATGGGTATTCGGTCGGTGGAGGGTAGAGGGTTGCAGCTGCTTCTAAATGCTGGATGTCAACAGGTACTTGCGCCTCTGGTTCAAGTAAGGTAGCCGGGGGTGGCGATAGCTCATCTGTAAGGTTTAGGATGTTCTTTGTTTGTTCTTCATCCCAGGCAGAGCCGTAGTTGGTGGATCCAGACTGCTTGATGGTTTGGCTTCGAGATTTGGGGTGGTTGTTGACAAACTTAATTTCGGTCTGATGGTAAGGACAGTGATCACAGTAACACTGAGAATAATGGATCGCTGCATGCTTCCGGTCTGGCGAGGGGGTCCGTCGGAGGGTGCAGGTGTCGCCCCAGTCGTTTCCAGCCACCATATCACCAGGGCTGTCTTGTCCCTCAGCATAATACGCTGTGTAGGAGTCCGGAGGGGGGGTAGGGGTAGGGGAGATATGTTTCGTTGACTCCATGGTGTTGAGTTCTTGCTCGAATGTGGTGGAGTCAGATAGGTCGTCGTCAGAGCTGGTGTGGTCATAGACGTAGGGCGGGTTCTCGACTTGTTGGTTCTCGTAAATGCGGGACAGGGCGTCAGCTAAATAGTTAGTTCTTCCTGGTATGTAGATGATTTTAGCATCATATTTGCTGATTTCACTGATCCAGCGTGTCCTTCTGCGTCCTGGTATCTTCTCCGTCTTGAGGTTGGTAAGGGGTTGGTGGTCAGTTACTATTGTAAACTGGTTTCCCATCAGGAGATGGTTGAAAGCGTTGAGCGCATCAATAATCGCGTGTGCTTCCTTGTCGGTTGTTCCATAGTTCATTTGGGAATTGGTGAACTTCCTGCTGTGCAGTGCTACTGGTCGGGCTGTTTCATGTGACAACCCCTGTCCCACCCAGGCGCCAACTCCGACATCTGATGCATCAGTGATCAACCAAATAGGTTCCTTTTTGGAGTAGTCCAGTGGTCAGACCACTTCCGCTTCCCTGATTAGCTTCTTCACATTTCTGAATGCCTGGTCATGTGTGGGTGTCCAAGCGAACTCGGCCTTTCCTGTTAAATCCGTGAGGGGCGCCATTATTGTAGCATGGTGTGGGAGGAACTGTGCGAGGTAATTGACTAACCCGAGGAACCGCTGTAGTTCCTTCTGCGTTTGTGGTGTGGTCCAGTTTGCGATAGATTCTATTTTCCCAGGAGCGGCATGAATTCCTTGGTCATCGATTACATGTCCTAGGATTTCGAGCCTGTCTGGAAACAGGGTTGTCTTTTTCCTGCTCGGATAGAATTTTTCTTGTCGCAATTTTTCGCACACTATCCTCATGTGCTGCGCATGCTCTTCCTCAGTATTCGAGTAGATTAGGATGTCATCAATGTAGACCCACACAAAGTGGTGTAGGTACTCGCTAAACAGGTTTTCCATAATGCGCATAAAGGTGGCGGGCGCATTAGCGTCTCCTTGCAGCATGGCTCTGCTGATAAAGGTTCCGAATGGTGTCTTGAATGAGTTTTTTGATTCGCTTTCCTCATCCACCCTTGTCTGGAAATAAGCGTCGCTCAAATCTATCTTGCTGCGGTATTTTGCGCGGCCTACTGCTTCCAGGATCTCGGTTTGATTCGGAATTGAGGAACTGTCTATCACCGTGTTGCTATTTCGGAGCTTGAGGTCTACCAGTGGTCTGATTCGCTTCCCATCTGTCTTCAATTAGACAAACATAGGCACTGCTCCAGGTGCCTGGTTTCTGTAGATTACTCCTCTTCTCATCATCTCATTAATCCAGTCCCATAGTTGGTCTTTACAGGCGTCGGGAATGGAGTATGTGGGTTGATTCTTAACGTTGTTCCGGTCTTTAAAGGTGATGTGGTGGTTTACAGCACGTATGCGAGGTAGCTTTTCCGGAATCTTGTCAGGAAACACATCCGCAAACTCTTCCAGTAGTTCATGGACTGTCGATGCGCATACTGCACCTCGCTATTCCGCACTGGTAGGGGTGCAGGATACCCGGACTTTCTTGTCTGGGAACTCTATGATAGACTCGCCACATCTGATGACTGCATTGTGCCGGGTGAGGAATGGTATCCCGATAAGGGCATCGAATTTTGCTACATTTCCGAGCAGCATTTTGTGTTCAGGGAACTTGACAGATCCTAGCTGGATTGAGACATTTGCGGTTTTATGGCTGGTGGAGCGGGATCCTTTTACTGCCATAGCAACTGGGATCAGTTGTTGGAGGGCTTCGGTTTTGAGTCCATGGGTAGCTGCAAAGGTGTTGCTGATCATGTCTGTACCAATAGCTCCTGTGTCAAAAAGGACTCAAGCAGGGTGTCCATTAATCTGGATGGTTCCTTCTAATGCTCGGTGGGGCTTCTTGCCGGGTTTCGGCTGGACCAGGAAGCACTGTGCATCGATGGTATTGATTTGCACGTCCTCGTATTCATCTGGTTCTATGTAGTTCGCTGCTGGTTCCTTTTTGATCGCCTTTCCTTTCCGTTTCTTAGCTGGACAATCTCGGGCCATATGTCCGGTTTTTCCACACTCGAAACACTCTCCTTTTTCTCTTCGTTTTTCCTTGGTAGATTGCTTTGCATTTCTCTGAAACTTGGACTTCTTCACCCTTGATGGTCCTGGCCGATTGTCTTGCCGTTCCCTTCGAGGTGGTGGCGAGGGCTTCGTTCCATAGGCACTGGTTTCATGCAGTATTGCATCCTTCCGTTCTGCTCTCTTTATGATATCATGGATGTCATCATCATCTTCTTCCATCGGTTCCACTTCCCTTCGAAGTAGGGGATGCATAGCATCATAGAATCGACGCTTCTGCATGTAGGCAGATACTGTACGGCGGGGCATACGTTTTGCATAGAGCAGGAGGTCTGTTGCTATCTTGATTATTCGTTCTGTTTTTCCGCTGTCGGTCTGGCTGATGCTGTTGAAGGCTTTGAATATCTCTTCGCTATTGCGGGATGACTGGAATCGTTCCTTCAGGGCTTCTAGTACCCTTGTTGCTCTGGCTCCTTCACCATATGCGTCCACGCACTGCTGGTAGGCATCGAGGGCCCTGCCTTCACAGAAGGCTCCGATGTACATTCCCGTGTTGTGTTCCTCAATGTTGACACCATGCAATCTTAGGTACTGGTGTACTGCTGTTTCCCATCGCTGGAACGCTTCGGGCTTCAGGTCCTCACCTTTTCCTAAGAAATTCGCAGGGAGAAGGAGTTTGATCTTGGGAGGGTTGGCTGGTATGCCACCGGTTCCATGTGCTCCTGCGGGAGGGTCTGGTGGTCCCGGGGGACCTCCGAGTGGTTCTCTCGCTGAGTTTGCCATACTATCTTCTCCGTCGCTACTGCTGCTGCTACCGTTGTCTTCTGGGCCAGGCGCTGCACCTGTGCCTTCTGTGGGTGGTTTCGATGAACTTCCACTAGTTCCGGGTTGTTTTCCCTTTCCGGGGGTAACTGGAAAGCCTCCGGGCGTGGATAGGCTTTGTTGGCTTAACTCTTCCTTGGATCCTTTGAAATCCTGAGCTGCCTGACCTCTCGCTAGCTGTCTTCCTGGATCGTCGATCGCGAATCCGTCTTTCGGGCCTGTCGCTTGGCCTGTTCTCTTAGGCTTCGTTAGCCCTTCTCTGGAGACCTGTTTCCTACTGCACGTCGTGAGAGGGTCTATCGTGTAGGTAGGGTAGGCGGGCCACTGCTGGGCTCCTCCGCCTTCGTGCTAGCTTTGCTGGGTTGTGCCTGTCAATCCGTGATCTTGCACACAAGTTTCTAACTACTTTCTGAGGTTAAAAAAATGTAACGTGTTCGCACCTGGGTGCTAATCACGCTTCCGGGTACAATAGGAGTAGCGCACAAGTTGATCCACAACCGGTGGGCGTACTGCGCTAAGGGAGGCTCCGAGAGGAAGATATAAAGAATAGGGACTTGAAGAGGTAACCGTTCAACCAAGTATATTAGAAATACTCTGTCCGTCGAAGTCTGCTGTTCCTCTAAGGGACTCAGCGGTCTTTAAATACAATCTTCGTCCATTTCCTGCATGGACGGATTTCCAAATCCTTCGTGAACAACCCATAAAACAAACTGAGTATCAAAGGAGACTCGAAACCACAAATAAAACAAACTGAGTATCAAAGGATACTCGAAACCACAAGTAAAACAAACTGAGTATCAAAGGATACTCGAAACCACAAGTAAAACAAAAAATAAAACAAATCCTTGAACCCAACGGACTGAACTCCAGTTTGGGTTACAGTTTTTCTTTGCAGAGTTCTGGGAAGGATATGTATGTTTTTAGGGAAAATAAAACAGAGGTTCTATGGGGAAAGCTTGACAGACAGGACTATGTTGTGCAAGAGGAAAAAGAGACGGAGAACAAGATGACTTACAAAGAGTGGCATGAAGCCCTTGGACATCTATCGCCGCAATACCTCAAAGCCGACCACTACTCCGACTCTCCCGCTATTCCTACAGTTCCAAAAGACTGGCAATGCGAAACCTGCATTACCTCCAAGTCAACTAAGTCGAAGCCCAAATCAACTGAGAAACGATATGACACACCCTTCCAGCTAATTCACTCCAACCTTAGCGGACGATTCTCGAAACCCTCCTTTGGCAACTCCTGGTACTACGTCACCTTCATCGATGACAATACACGCTAAGCATGGATCTACACCATAAAAGCGAAGTCTGACACGGTAAAAGTGTTCGAACAGTTTATCAATGAAACAACAACCCAGGATTCCACCACCATCAAAAGATTCCGTACTGACAACGGAGGCGAGTACATCAATGACAAGATGCTTACCCTTTTTCAGAAGCATGGAATTGTGCATGATAAGACCCCTCCTTACTCACATGAATCTAATGGTGCTGCCGAACGGTACAACCGTACCATTATCACATCGACACGCTCTATGTTGTCTGGACTTACCCTTAGCCTTTAGGCCGAAGCAGTCTCCACCGCCATCTACCTTAGGAACAGACTCCCTAACCGAGCCATAGGAAACTCAACGCCCTATGAAGCTATCTACAAAACAAAGCTGTTGATCAACCACTTGCGCCCATACGGGACCAAATGCTACGTCCATATATCAGAGGAGAAAAGAAAACCTGGAACGAAGCTACAGCCCCGGGCCTTGGAAGGATATCTTGTCGGTTATACCTCCTCCGACAAAATATACCGGATATATATACCATCGCAACATCGGATCTCCGAAACAAGACAAATCTATTGGACAACCAAGACAATTATGCCGCTTGACCCAACTGGACCGTCGGATCCAAGACAACTGACCCATACATCGGAGACCTTTGCGACTGTTACGCCTCCCTCTTTCTCCACAGCCTCGCAACCTCGCGACAAGCCTCAGGAAATAGAAGATAACGACCAACCTTTACCACTACCAGATGTTGAAGTACACCCACCTCCACCACCAGAACATCCAGAAGACTACGAGAATCCCGCACCTCCTTCTCCAACTCCGGAACCACCTGCCCATGAATAGGATCAACCACTGGAACCTGAAGAAGGAATCAGGAGTCGGTCTGGACGAGTATCACGCCCACCGGTTCGATATAGCAGAAATGCTACCGAAATGCCGGACGAGGACCCTATCACTTATCACCAAGCTATAAACAGCCCCTACCGTGACCAGTGGACCTCAGCTATGGACTATGAAATTCTGGTACTCGAGAAGAGTGGAACCTTTGATGTTGTCGATAAACCGATTGGACGGAAAATAATCGAAAGTAAGTGGGTTTACAGAGTTAAAAGAAACGGTGATGGCACCCTAGAAAGGTATCGAGCAAGAGCCGTCGCTAAAGGGTTTGGCCAAATCCCTGGCTACGACTTCGAAGAAACCTTTGCTCCCGTCATACG
This sequence comes from Tuber aestivum, assembly GCA_900010015.1. Classification (NCBI taxonomy): domain Eukaryota; kingdom Fungi; phylum Ascomycota; class Pezizomycetes; order Pezizales; family Tuberaceae; genus Tuber; species Tuber aestivum. The sequence continues at coordinate 150,951 of LN891075.1, forward strand.
TTACGAATCTCCACTCTTCCTCCTCGCGATATGTGCTAAAAACAAATGGCGACCGCGACAATTCGATGTTAAATCCTCTTTCCTCTACAGCGAATTGAAAGAAGAAGTTTATATGCGACCGTTACCTGGGTTCGGTGACGAAGGCAAAGTATGGAAACTTAACCGATGTCTCTATGGACTTAAGCAATCTGCAAACGAATGGTATGCTCTCTTTGCCAAATTCTTGACCTCCAGAGGATTTACGACATCATCCCTCGACCCATGCATGTTTGTTCACGATAAACACGACATCTACGTTTCGATTTACGTTGACAACATCGCTATCCACGCAGCCGACACCCCAGAAGCTACGTCTCTCATAGAAGACCTGAAAACGGCATTCGAGATTACAGACCTAGGGGAAGCCACATTCTTACTCGGCTTGTACATCGCATACGCACCAGACGGGCTACATCTTACCCAAGAGCAATACATCAAGTCAGTCCTCAAACGATTCTCAATGGAAAACTGTAACAGCGTTTCTACACCCTTACCGAAAGGCATTCAACTTACGAAAGAGACCGAAGACACACGCATTCCAGACCCCTCCATTTACCAATCGATGATAGGATCACTTATGTATCTGACTACTGGTACAAGACCTGATCTAGCGTACACAATTGCTTTCCTCTCTCAATTTTCTGCTTGCCCTACCGAACACCACCACAAGGCCGCTAAACACGTCCTTCGATATGTTAACAGAACAAAACACATTGGACTCTTCTACCCTTACAACGCGACAAACCCTATCGATACCTACATTGACACTGACTTCGCCTCTTGCCTCGATACCCGCCGTTCTTTTTCGGGATACATTGTACTCCTCAACGGTGCATGCATCTCATGGCGCTCGAAGAAGCAAACCTCGGTCGCACTATCAACAACCAAAGCCGAATACGTCGCAATGTCACTTGCCGCAAGACAAATCCAATGGTTCCGAAAGGGTCTCAAAGATATCCGTCTCAACTTACCGATCGCTTTACATGTAGATAATACTGGCGCAAATTTTCTCCTGAGAAACCATCAGCTAAATGACCGAACGAAACACATCGATATACACTACCACAAAATATGGGAAGAAATCGATAATGACTGATTCACGCTCCTGAAGGTTGCCTCCTTCTATAATCTTGCCGACATCTGTACAAAAATCTTAGCGAAACCGGCACACGAACAGTTAATGGGACTTTTGGGCTGTAGATAATGAGGGGAAGTGTTGAATTTTCTAATTCGTTTCATATGTATATTCTTCTTGATCATATCGTATATTCCTCTACTTAGTATTATTTCTAGTTCACGGCCATTACTACAGCGGAGTATGTATTACGTATATTTCATTGATATTTTATGATACGATTAGGGGATTATGGCGTGCTTTTCTTATCTGGTGTTCGGGTTTATTTCTTACATTTTATGCATCATCATGCACGGTCA
>LN891075.1:152443-172050 GCA_900010015.1 Tuber aestivum
GATAATGAGGGGAAGTGTTGAATTTTCTAATTCGTTTCATATGTATATTCTTCTTGATCATATCGTATATTCCTCTACTTAGTATTATTTCTAGTTCACGGCCATTACTACAGCGGAGTATGTATTACGTATATTTCATTGATATTTTATGATACGATTAGGGGATTATGGCGTGCTTTTCTTATCTGGTGTTCGGGTTTATTTCTTACATTTTATGCATCATCATGCACGGTCATCGGTCATTTGATTTACAATTATGTTCTAATTATCTGTTCACACCACCTCAGATTTATGCATGTTTTATTGGATTTCCTTGGCAGTTCTTTAGGGTCAAACACGTTCGCACTTATGTTTTTCCTAATTATGTTACGGTCAAACACGTCGATACTTATGTTTTCCCTTACATTTCCTCTTAGTTATGCGAAGGATGCGCACCTGTATAAATAGGGGTTACCACCCATCTCGCTTAAAGGAATTAAGGACAAGAACTACTACCAATCTACCTTCATACAAAATTCCTCCTCGCTTAGTGTGCCCGCAGTATACTCTTACTACTGTGTCGTACTTTCGTACAAAGTTATTAAGATAGTGCCGTACCCACACAATTGAACAAGCAATGTGCCTCCGGCGATTTCAGCGTCACGGAGGGCAGCTAGTGCCATGCCCACCCAGCCATGGAGGAGGACTCAGTATTGGGTTTTTGGTTGCATATATCGGGTGAGGTTTTCTTGGTTACAATGTAGGATTTCTTTTGTATCATCGTTGCAGTATGTTGTCATGCAATGGAACTTGATAAAACCTGATAGAAAGAACATGGCTGCGTACAACACCAAGGACCTTTTTGTGTATTACTGATCAAGGAGGATTTTCTTTGCATATAAAGAGGCGTGCCCCTTTACATTTTACTTTCTCGATGCAATCTAGTAATCTCCTAGTTTGAACACCTGTACCTAGGAATTATACCTCTTCTACTTCATATCCTGTAGAACCCTTGAACCCTGACCCTGAACCCCTGAACATCGATCCTTGTACAACTCATCTCGGTTGCACCCCTGTACCCAGACCTCTCCCCCGAACTCCAGCCTGTTTCAATTGTGCTGTCCCTTTGCCTACCCTACCCTCAGACCCAGTCTATTACAACAAGCATCCCGCACTCTACCTGCTACCATAATCCCTGTACCTACACCTCACAGTTTTACATCTGAAGTATATTTCTTCCTCTTTGATTTGTAAAACCTTTCATATATTAACTATCTTATAGTACCAAAATACGGGCCCATTTCCTCCCTCCCATTCTACTGGTCATGGTATCAGTACTTCCCTTAATCAATCCAGTCCAAATACACCAATTCCTAGAAAAGTTCGTCATACTTCTTTTTTGTGTTCATTTTGCAAAGTTCCTCTATGCCTTTCCTATTGCGTGCACCTGTATCCTGAGTTGAATATCTAGTACTTCTACAAAGGACTTGGGGCCATGACATAATAAGATACAATAGCAAAATATAGGCTACCGGTGTCCTTGAACTCCTCTGACGCGTGTTGTTGTCGTTCAACTTCTCTGATACAGGTCATTGTCCTCCGACTCCTCTGACACTAGTCATCGCCCTTCAACTCCTCAGATACCTGCTGTTGTCCTTAAATTCCTAGGACGTCCATTACTATCTTTGGACTCCTAGGATATCGATTAAGCTTGAACTCCGGGATGATGGGGTGCTGGGAATGGTAGCAATCAGGGAATGGCAGGGAGCTGGGAATAGCAGGACCGGCGATGGCAGGGTTGGTAATAGCAGGGCGGGGCATGGTATCACTAGACCTGGCAGGGCTGAGTATGGTAGGACTGGGGATGGCAGAGCCGGGGATGGTAGGGCTGGTGATGGCAGGGCTGGGGATAGCAGGGCTGGGGGTGGCAGGGCCAGGGATAGCAGGGCAGGGGATGGCAGGGCCGGGGATGGCAGGGCTGGACATGGCAGGGTCGGGTATGGAAGAGCCGGGCATGGCAGAGTTGGGTATGGCAGGGTGGGGCATGGAAGGGTCAGGCATGAAAGGGTCGGGCATGAAAGGGTCGGGTATGGCAGCGTCGGGAATGGTGATGCTGGGGAAGGCAAAGGATTCTGGGGAATGGTAGCAGATAGTAAGGGATAGTATGAGGTAGCAAGGGATAGTATGGGACTGTAAAGAACTGTGGAGAAGTACTGGGGACAATGGGGAATAGCAGGGGACAACAGGGGACAGTGGGGGATAGGGGAAAAGTCAAAGCCAGTGGGGGGCTGCCAGGAATGGCTGGAGAGTTGAAGGAATGGCAGGGGACATTTAAGGAACGGTCCTTCGCTCTTATGTACTGGGCAAGTTCAGGAAAAGACTAGAGATAATAATACAATATTGTCTGCCTTAGTCCTCTAGTTGGACAATTCCTACTTGTTAAGCCTGTTAAGAAATGACCATACAGGATATCAAAGCACTATTAGTCCTAGTCCTGATTTTAGTCCAGGATGGACAAACTTCTTGCATTACGAACACAGGTCCCCCTCTTATAAAAGTGCCTGGGTACACTACCAAATACCCCTTATCCTGTTCAAGTTACCTATTATCTTTAATAAATCATCCACAACATTGGATAGTGTATCCCACCAAAGCCTCACTGGCAACTACACTCTCTCATAGTACTATATTCCATTGAATGGTAACTTGCGATTGAATCTGTCACAGTACTTGAGTACTTACACTGCCACATTTACTAGCTCCATCATGCCCATTCTAGTTAGTATACAAATAGCTTCGGCTTAGTGTAGGTCACAAGAGTTTCCCGCATGTCTAGTATATTGTTGATCATTGGCCAAGCCTGTGCTAAACCTACGGTAAAAGGTTCTGAAATTTGGGGACTGGCATGAATGAAGGGATTATGTAACAATTTTGCTCACCCCCAACTAGACAGGTTTAGCTAGGACAAATTTATCAAGATCCCAGGGATAGTCCACGAATAGTAAGATCAATAAAGCTATGAGTATATTAGGAATAGTACATATACTAAGAGGGTGGATTAAAAACCAGAATAATTCTACAAATACTTTCTGCCTTTCTATTGGTTGAACTATCCATATATGGGTTTTTATTGGTTGTTACATATATGGTTTGACACTGTAATACCTGTCAGCCTTGTCTAAGGTTCTCATATATCAGAATTAAGAAATAAAATAGAGAGTAGAAATAATAAAGAAAGTTACTGACCAAACCATCTGTGTCTCTTTAAAATCACAGTTGAAGCATGCGATTCAGTCAACTTCTTCATGAATTAAGACCTGCTAGTGAAAATCTTCCCAATTCTCCTCCCTCCGATAAGCAAAACCGAGTATCGAAGGCAGGTGTTCTACTTTCCTAATGAGACTGTATCTGTAACGGGGGCTCCCTCAGGTAGATGACTCCCAAGAATGCAACCGCACCAAAGTTCCAATCTCTCGAACACAGCTCTTGCAAAAGTGTAAAGAATAAAAGTAAACGGTAGAACTTAATATCGTTAAGCTCAAGCTTATCTCAATTAAAGTCTCTCGAGAGGATGTTGATTCTATCGGGGTAGGAGAGTTCTCGTATAATCTTTAAGTAGTTAGACTTATACCAAAAACTCCCCCATCAGATTACCCTGACCAACGTGAATATGCCCTTCTCCGTAAGGGTTGCCCCGGCACCATTACCATGTCTCCGAAGGGCTATAGGTGTCAGCGCACTCTAGCAGAAATCTCCCATATGTACATCAGTTCCTGCGAGGTGTTTACCAATACACCTACCGGAGCGAAAACCTCTGCACATCGGTGTCCCGTCATTGGCTAACTGTCGAGACCCTTAGGAAAGCTAACTAAATGACTCTCTTCCCATATGCTATGACCTATGCAAGCACTCGTAGACATTAGCTGTCCTCCGGCTAAGTTCTATCTTTCTTTATTGCGAACTTAGGGGGTCTACGACGCTCCCCCGGAGAGCTGTGTCGGTGGCGGGACCCATAGGCGCTACCCATGGTCCCTTACCCCCAGCACACCACTTACCGTGATAAGTGTCATGCTATTAGAGTCTTCAAACAACCCACAAAGAGCCTACGGCAAAGGGGCACGTGTAGGCTTGATTGGCGTAAAACCTTCCCAGATGTCTCCGGCACTACCCGTGACTACTCTGGGGACCCTTCCGGATAGCTCACACTAAATCCGTCAGCTTTGGTCCGTTTTACTCCGTTCCTTTTGGAGAAGGTACCTGACCTTCTCACCTTGGCCCCCTTATATATCCTGCAAACAGCTTCCGGTCGGACGGACGGCGACGACGCATACAGTGTTATGGACATGTCTTCATAGATTCCATTTAACTAGCATAACGGCAACTCCACCCATTTTGGCCCATGACGCCCGGGGCGAACCCTGGGGCCGCAGGTACCTGTTAGGAATAATTCTACCAAGTTACAGCTTGTTCGGAGCACTATAGCTCCTCCCGTAGTCTTCCGATCAAAGTGCAATCAAGTGCCCGTCGATCGTTATTGCGTAACAAACATTCCCAACATTTCCCAAAATTTCTCCGAGAACATTTCCGACGGAAGGTAGGGTAATAGTGTCCCAAAGGTAGGGTAAGTATGTCCATGGTGACACGAAACCAGTCTCCATCGTAGGGTAACGTGACTTCCTTGGGTAGGGTAAACTCACCCAGCCTTCTGACCTATCCATAGGCTAGAGCGGACATTGTCACGTTATTACCACTACTTAGGTACACCTATTCCTTAAGTACCTTCTGTTCTTAGAGATTTCCTCACCATCAGATATCTCTCGGATATGCGCCTGCATATCTACCTTGTCTACCATCTGATCTCTTGGTCTTATCTATGGGCGTAGACGTAGGTTACCATAGCTCCATATCGTAGAGTCGTTACAGTATCAGAGCCCATACTCTTGCTCATGATGCTTTATGGTCCTACCCAAAAATTGTACAAGCAGTTCATTGTACTTCAAGTACAGCTTATAATATTGTATATAAGCCAGCAACTACTTCAAAAACAAATCGAGGCCGCTGAGAACTGCTTTCCTCTGAGGACCGCAAGTGTCTAGTCACTGTAGCAACTGCTTCACCAGAAAATTGACCCAAGCCACTATGGCAGATTACATTCTACTGCAATATCAAAGCATCAGATGAGAGCTTACGGAAACCCTTTGCTGCAGAGGGGTATTACTACCACTGAGTGGCTCATAAAAAGTTATTTTTAGATGATCATGCAAAAGCCATTTGTTTGAGCTGGTACTATAAGCGAGTAAACTGGACTGTTGAGGATTGGATGTGAGTTATTAGACTAACGAAGCCTTGTTTAACATTGGCGGAGTGACAGGGCAAATATGAGTTACTCGAAATGCTGAGCAGAAATATGATGAGGCATGCTTAGTATCCAAATTCAAAAAGCTATCTGGATTGCTGATATGCTGATGCTTTATCAGAGTACAACTAGATCCATTAGTATTTTGAGATCATTCAGCATGGGGTAAAATCATGGCTGCATCTTACTCCACACATATACTTCCAATCTTGTATGATTTCTGGTACAGACATTCTGTATCATTGGCTGGACAGTTTGCGCCTGCAGCATTTATGGAGGACAGGGCATCAGTGCATCGAGCAATGTTGCCAAGAGAGTGGCGAGATTGGTATAGAATGCAGCAGTGGAAACTTATTTGACTGGCAAGCTCACCAGACTTAAATCCTATTGAGGAGCTCTGGCATCAAATGAAAGACCGCGTTTTTCAAGCCAAAAGTGAAGGAAGGCCAAGGACTGTTGATGTGACAAAGGATATTATTAAGGAAATCTGGGATCAGATAGCTGCTGGAGATGAGCTGCAAAGGTTGATAGAGAGTATGCCTGAGAGAATTCAGGTGGTGATTGCCGCAGGTGGTGGACACACACACTTTTAATTCTGTATCTAGTTTAGTTCATGATGAGAATAAACCCTGCCGTTCGCCGACTTACTCTGACACCCGAGTATGCTATTAAACCCCCACTAGACCCAACTCAGCAAACATTTGTGGTGGCCGAGCCGCCATCAGGGACTCTGTCCAGCCCCTCACCAATGGGGGAGTCGGATGTCAGACATCACGAATCAACCGACTTCAATGAGCCAGTTGATAAGAGTATTCAATAGTTCAAAGATATGAAATGAATGCGTGATCAGCTATGACGTCATGAAAACGAAAATACCAATCTGACGACAATAACCCAAGCACAAAAACTGTGCAAGACAAAAGCGGCGAATTCAACGCATAACTCTCAACTTTCGCGTGTACTAACTAACTGATAGAAGAGACAGGAGTATATATCAACCATAAGAAACGTATCCTCCAAGCTTTCCATCCTTCTGGTGCACACCACAGATATCGGCTCTCGTCTGGGCAAGTTCCCATACTCCATGCTCACTCGCATGTTAATAAAAGAAAAACAAGCTCCACAAAGTCACCCACAACTATGCAGCCTCCCACTATCCATATCTCCTGCAAATGAGCAAACTGTGGACAAGAGAAAATGGATAAATGGTGAACGACAAAAACAAAGCGCGAATGAATGGACAATGAAAGGCGACCCCGGCTGATATGGGCCGCGAACAAATGAAGGGACGGAGAAGAGATAGCCACGAGCAAGGTGAGAAGCACCACGGTTTCTAACACGGGCGTGTCCGAAAGAGATGAGGAGAACCACTGGTACTGAGGTCCTCGTCTCTTCGTTCTTCTTCCACCCTTACCCTTTCGAAATGTGTGATCCGCTGGGTAACCCATGCATATAAGGTCTCCTCTACAGGCGTCTTGGGGGGTGGAAAATGGAGCCCCTTCTCGACCTATCACTGTGGAATTGCTCAGGAGAGCTCCTCAAGAGTCTAGCCCATCTGCAAAAATCGGGTTGCGCAGCCATAATAGCTCTGGTAGATCCTATATTTCCCCTAAGTCTGTACCACATGTGAACCCAAAGTTAGTCTGTGAATCTAGCTTTGCTAAGTTGTTGACGATCCAGTTCATGAAGTTCACGCAGTGTATTCCACTGTGCAGCAAAAGAAAAGATGCCAGGTAAATCCTCCGTAGTGCCCCGTTGGTCCGCCATCACTCCTAGATACAGTCACCCAGACCACCCAAGTTGTCCCACCGGGATATCTGCATTCTGTTGTAGTACGGCATCTGTGAGAGTTTATGGCTTTAAGGGAGATGTTTATCCCACCTAGGAAACCAAGAAAGTCACTTCTATTACCCGTTCCTATCCACTTTTGCCTCCAATTCCACAGCCATTCAAAACAGTCACGCGAAATCGGATATCGAATAATATATGAGGAAAATGTCCCACCAAGGCTCAGTGCTGGGTGTATCACAAATTATGAGATGAAAGGGGAATCGCAATCAGTAGCTTTTATATAACCACCCAAGCTACCCCGCCTGGGAAATCCTACTACTAAAATAAAATAAAAGGAATTCTCAGATATTGGCTTAGTTTGTTCTTAGTGAACGGGCAAGCAGCAGGGGAAGCTGACTTGAAGAAGCCATGATTCTATTGGAGACACACTGAGTTGTTTGCCCATTTGCTGCAATGCTTTCCTAACCCGAACTACTTTTATCCCTACAAAAACTGTACTCTGCTAGTAGAAGAAACAAGCATGTCTTCACCATGCTGACTAAATACTATAAGTGAAGCATAAGGCTCTTTTCACTATCACGGCCTCGTACTGATATCAATGTGGCCACTAGAATGAAATAAATTCTAGGCCTGTGTTGCTCTAACTGAGTACTAGAATAATGCTAGCAAGCAGTAAAAATCTTATATATTAGGGTCCATGACATCCACTTAGATTTTGTGACATCCCTGGACACTATAATACTTAGAGTTAGTAGTAGAGTAATACAAATAGAGTAGACTCTCAATGACAGACAAGTTATCTAAAAGACTGCTTGTGTAGAAAATTTACTCTACCTTCCTTCCCAGGAAGGTTGCCTCGGCAATCCAATACAACAATTGAATTACACCATTACATACAACAAACAAGAGCAATTGAATAGAGTGCTAATAAATAGACACTTGCTCTGTATAAGTTTTCATAGCCATCTTTTTTCTCTATTCATTTTGTTTTGAGTTTTTCTGAAGGGCAGTACTCTATATCAGACAAGGTATTTACCATATTTATTATAGACAGGCTGAAGGGGGTTCCTGAGAATATGTTAGAAATGTGTGATATATCAAGGCCATGGTACTAGAATTTCCAAGGCACATCTTCTTCTAGTAGATATACTGAGGTTTCTACATGTCTCCTTAAACACAGAATGTATTAGAGATGAGAGGAGGTGAGAGAAATAGCAGAGTGGTCAGGTTTGGAGGATGCTCATGGTACAGTGCAATGATAAGATGGATATAAGAACAGGGTAGGGATAAATCAAGACCTGGGATAACAGCACTAAGGTAGATTAGTAGTGCACAGCAGCTCCTCATGGTGGATGAGCTCTGCCACATGCTGGCAGCTACTCCATCGGCTTCAATACTGGAACTATCTATTCAATGTTGGCATTAGTGGGTTGCTGCTAAGGAGGTATCGTGGTGGACATGGAGGCATTAACTGTACAATTGATCCACTTCACTCTTAAGAGTATCTTTCTGCTCATCCAGATACTTTTAGCTGGCCTCATCCAACAATAGTCGAAGTCTACTTACTTAACCTATCTGACTTCCTAGCAAGTCCTGGCCCGTTTGGCTGATCGATCTCTTAAAACCAGGGACACACCCTTTCTGGAATATTGTTTGGTACGTGGGGGAGTCCATGTGCTATTGGAACTCTCAGAGTATGCGAGATTGCTTATGCTAAAGCAATTTCTGAAGTCTGGTGCCGCGAGGGATATTTTCGGAGTGTTAAATTTTGGATACAAATATGGGAGCAAGTGTGAGAGATACTTGCTTGTCCCCCCCCAAACGCTGCCTACCACACTGACTACTCTTCCATCAAGAATCAACTCCACTTTCTTGGTTTCTTTATCTAATCTGCCATTACTGATTACATACTAAGCTGCTGCCATTTTCCTACAAAAGAACACAGAGGTACAAAGGCCCTGCAACAGGATCATACTGGAAGCCGGTATAGATAGCAAAAGTGCCTACCCAAATTCGTCAGTATTAGAGATATGCAGCTCCTGATATTATTCAGCATCATGGGTACAGATCTATTGGAGGATAGTTTAAAGGAAAAAATGAGAATACTTTTGGTTATAATTAAAAGATAGATATGATTCTCGAGCAGATATAAACCACGATTGCTATCATCATAAAATATCACAGGGCCGAAATGAAATACAAAGGCGCTACTCAAGTACTCAAGTCGCCGGATTGAAGTCGTGTTTCCGTTTGAAGTATAATGTATCTTGGCATGGTAATGGGTGCTGTTTCGTAAGCAAAATTTGAAGTGCCCGACAAGAGTAGTCTTGTCATCGATTTTCTCTTTGAAAACAGTGATTGCACTCCTTCTCTTCTTATAATTCATTTTTATATATTTATTATTTTATTAGCCATGAGCCTGCAAGACATGAAAGAGCATACTGTACAAGATAGCGACTCTTTGGCAAATGTCTGACCCATCTCCAGTACTTTATGATACTCGCATCCGGTACATTGAATGCTGCCTATAAAACTAGCCCCATTGCTACGCCAAGATGCATTATACCCCGAAAGGAAACGTGACTTTATTCCGGCGACTTGAGTAGGCAAAGATCAAAAGAGGAGTAAGAAATACTTTTCATTTGCACTCTCTTTCTCTTAACAACTTGCTTGATTTCTTGCTCTTGGCAGCTTGCTCTATTTTTACACTTCCTAACTGACAAGAAAACACAAGTATATAAATGAACAAAAACATTACCTCCACTCTTTCCACACTTTTCAACACAAGTTTTTTCTTTCTCCTTTCATGTGCATGCTTCCCATTTGCTAATAAAAGTAAGACAAAGAAAAATACTACAACATCTCCCATCACTGTACTGTTTCCATACCTACTAGCATATGGCTCCCATGCTACTCCCATACTCTGTACTTATCTGGCTTTCCTATACATAAAGCTGCTGTACCCATACAGCAAATGATTGAGACAAGCTGGTGAATGGGAAAAGACCAAACAGGAAAACAGCAAATAGTGACAGACAGATCAAAGACAACGATGAGCAAGTAGCCACGGACCGAAAAAATACAATGACGAGTGAACGGCTAATAGATGAAATAATGGCAGGCATGTAGCAAAAAAATAAACTGTATACAAACAAAGAAGCAAAGAAACAACTGGTTAGCAATCAGTGAGATGGAGGACGAATACTCCTGGGCCTGTCCATACAAGAGCCAAATATCCAGCCAATGAACTGCTGCTAAAATGAGCAAATAGTCAAACAGCCATTATGCACCCAAGCAAACAAAGATAACAGCAAATATCTGAATGGTGGGTAGAGTACTGGGTAGATGGTGGGGAGAATAGGAAAGCGTGCCAAGTAGCACTTGGGGTTTCCAATAATAGCTGCCTTATCCTTTATCCTCATATCTTTTACAGGCGGGTACAGCATCTTATGCAGCACATGTTAAATTCACCAGTTCTACAGTTTAGTTCTCCTCTTTAGCCCTGACTTCTCAAACGCTTCAATAAATACTGCAAATTTCCAGTAAAACTCCTCCATGGCACATTTTATCTTATTAGCCCTTGTAGTGGCATAAAGGCTGAGGAGGTCGATGGTTTCCCAATGCACTGTAGAAGTTAGAACTCAATACCTAAGTTAACATACCAGTCTGGGTGGTGCATAGCACTCACACTGGCATAGCTTTCTTACATCTGAAGGATGCAATCCGTACAGCTTCTTCATGGTCCAGATATTGCCTCTGCCTTCCAGGTCCTCATATAATACGATATCGACAACCGCGTCCCTCCCATGTACCTTTGTATTGCATCTTTGAATAAATTTATGTTCCTATCCCTCCGTATTGCCCAGTATATCCCTCTTAAAGCAGGAGATAAAGCTATTTTGCACAGACTTATACTCTTCCACAGCAAGACTCAATGTGGTTACCTTGTTATTGAGCTCATTAATTTTTGGCCTCATGCTTCTTGACCAGAGTTCGAAGTAAAGCCACCTCCACTTTCATCCTGGCAAGGTCAAGACCTGAGCTATTTCTGACATAAACCTATCTCCAAACATGCTGAACTTCAAGATCCTTTTCAAGTTCCTCAGCCAGTACTTCCTTGGCAATCTCCCATATATCTGCATTGTCACCAAGTATTCATTTAGTAACCAGCATGGTATCATAAAGTAAACTTTCCTCCCAGTTCTCATCATTCTTTAGGAGCTGGGCCAGTTGTGTAAATATCTCCATGTATGTAAGTGTGGCTGCCTTGCACCGATTCTGAAAATCCTTATACTTCCCCATCAGCTGCCAGTGGATAATCTTTGGAATTGTGGCGCCTCTGCAATCGATTCTGTAGCTCTGGCATTTCTTTTCATAGACCTCCACTGAGGGCATGATTTCTTTCTGGGGAAGGATTGTTAAATAAGTGGATTACAAAAAATCTTTTCTGAAGTATAGGGTGCTGTGAGGTGGATGAAAAGGTTGCGTTCATGATGGAAAGCCTGAGAGGAGAAGAAGAGACAGGGAGAGGCAGATGAAATAGCCGAGTAATGAATAATACAATAAGAGAATGGGTGAGGAGGAAGGAAAAAGGAAGGGAAAGGATGAGGAAGGTTGGGAGATAAGTTTGGTTGTTTTGTTTAGTTCTATTTTTGGGCATAGGTGGGAGTGCACAGGGAAAGAAAGAGAGTACCATATAGTACTAGGCTCTTTTTAAGTAATCAAAATAGAGAAAGAGGAGTTACCCTACCCTCCGGTAACTTATAGTATTTACTTGTCTGGTTTCAATCCACTCAGATCAGAGGCTGTCTTTTTCCCTCCTTGTTAAGGGGGTCTTTATAGCTGCTACTGGTATTTCTATTACTCCTGTGTCCAAGTTGTTTAGATATTAAGGTAAGGACATGGGCTGAGCCTCTGCCACCACAAGGAGCCCAATATATTATTGGAATTGAAAAGAACTAGATTTTCACCAGGATGAGTATCGGAAAACCCTCAAAGAAAGACAAATAAAAAGGGGCAGTGTGTATACTTTTGAATGGTATTTCATACTCATCATCCCTTTTTTCAACAAATTTTCCATCTTGCCCATGGTGATAACGTGAACATGGATAAATATCTTCTCCTAAAATTGTTTCTTGTAAACAGACTAGGATAACCTTTTGAGCAGCAACCATCAATGCCTCTACCATCCAGCATATATGAAGCATTAGTATTTTCAACTCCACATGGTCCATAGAGCATACATGTTGTAATAGTTTCCCATAGCTAAAGGTCTTCTTGCTTAGCTAACATCTTAGTGCAAACTGCCTTATCAACTTCTTCTGTTGTATGAATTAAATCATGTGTCTGTATAATGGACACTCGCTCAGGTAGATGGTTCCTAAGGATGCGACTGCACCAAACTTCTAATCTCTCAAACACAGCTCTTGCAATAGTGTAAAGAATAAAAGTAAACAGTAAAACTTAATATCATTCAGCTCAGGCTTATCTCAATTAAAGTCTTTTGAGAGGATGTTGATTGTGTTGGGGTAGGAGAGTTCTCGTATAATCTTTAAGTAGTCAGACTGACACCAAAAACTCCCTCCACAGGTTACCCCGACCAACAGGAGTATGCCCTTCTCCGGGAGGGTTGCCCCAGCACCATTACCGTGCCCTCGAAGGGCCTAAGGTGTCAGCACTACCCATGGTCCCTTACCCCCTCACACACCACTCACCATGATAAGTATCATGCTATTAGAGTCCTCAAGCAACCCACAAAGAGCCTACGGCAAAGGGGTACGTGTAGGCTTGATTGGCGTAAAACCTTCCCAGATGTCTCAGGTACTACCCGGGACTACTCTGGGGACCCTTCCCGATAGCTTACGCTAACCCTATCAGGTTTGGTGCATTTTACACAGTTCCTTTTGGAGAAGGTACCTGACCTACTCACCTTGGCCCCCTTATATATCCTGCGAACATCCTCCAGTCAAACAGACGGCAGCGACGTATGCAGTGTTATGGACATGTCTTCATAAACTCCATTTAACTAGTAAGACGGCAACTCCACCCATTTTAGCCCACGATACCTGGGGCAAACCCTGGGGCCGCAGGTACCTGTTAGGATTGATTCTACCAAATTACAGCTTGTTCGGAGCACTCCTGCTCCTCCCATAGCCTTCCGATCAATGTGCAAGTAAGTCCCTGTGGATCGTCATTGCGTAACAAACAATCCTAACATTTCCCGGAGTTCCTCCGAGAACATTTCCAACATAAGGTAGGGTAATAGTGTCCCAAAGGTAGTGTAAGTAGCTCCATGGTGACACGAAACCAGTCCCCATGGTAGGGTAACGTGACTTCCTTAAATAGGGTAAACTCACCTGGCCTTCTGACCTATCCTTACGCCAGAGCGGACATTGTTACGTTACTACCACCACTCAGGTACACCATTTCCTCAAGTACCTTCTGTTCTTAGAGAAATCTGGACCATCAGATATCCTTCGGATATGCGTCTGCATACCCGCCTCGTCTACCATGTGACCTCTTGGTCTTATATATGGCCATAGACATAGGTTACCATAGCTCTATAACTTAGGGTCATTACAGTCTGTAACATTATTAAAATCTGTACATGTAGTAGCCCTCATTTCTGGAACTCAATAACATAGATAGAGGCTTTCACCGCTCCTAAAACAGCTTTTTCTATAAGGTCCGTAATGTTAAAAATGCTACCCAGGCTACGGGTGCGACAGGTAATGATTCTTGCTTGTTGGGGAAGGTAATCGTTCTTGGACCATTACCTACGCAATAGTTAAGTACTTTGCACCCTATCTTCTCACGCCTATTATATTAATCTTCTTCAAGTCCTTGCTTAGGAGTTACTAGTAGTTATTGATCCTAGGAGGGAAGACAATTCTTGGGTTTCTTAAGATAAATCTTAAAGAGTGCAAAGGTGAGTTTTTATTGGTAAAATATAAAAGTAGGAAATAAACAAGAAGAACTTATGAAGAGCCCATACTCTGGGTCCTAGTGATCATTTATATAGTCGCTCTTCACCTCCGGTGACTTGTACCTTGTATCACGCAAACCCTGTGACTCATAACTATGAGTCACACAAAATCTATCAGCTGACTCCTCTGAGTTGCTGCACAACATACCTAAAATCAATTAAAGCATTATAACCCAGTCAGGTATGCATCTTGTATCACCTGAGTGAAACCCACGACTCATAACTTGAGTCATATGTGAAAATCATAACATTGTGTAACTTACAATGGTGAGTGATGAACAGGTAAATATAATAACCTATGGCCCTTGGATGTGTGTCATGTGAAATCCTAACATACTTCTAGCTCGAAAGCCTAAGCATGTGAAATCTGCCTTGCTTAGTCTCAGTTTATGATACTTAATTAGACTACTGAGTTTTAACTCTAAAACTCTAGATACCAAATCAGGTCAATCAGTAACCTGCTGTCCATAATAGAGGTTTTCTTGAATCTCAGGCCCTGCAGGATTGCAAGCCATTGTGATACGGAGATCTGGTTTCCCAAATACTCTTACAATAGCCATTGCATCCTGATATAATTCTGTCATGTGGTTGGGTAAGCCAGTAAATATTGAGGGAAGGATTACCCATTTGCCTACATTTCCTAAGTGTATATCCCCTTCATTGGCTAAGGTATCTGCCAGTCCTTGGTATTGTAATGACCCTAAGCTATAGAGCTATGGCAACCTAAGTCTACACCCATATATAAGACCATGTTCTCGGATGGTAGACTAGGCGGGCATGCTGGCGCATCTCGGAAAGATATCTGATCATCCACATATCTCAATGAACAGAAGGTACTTATGGGATAGGTGTACCAAAGTAGTAGAAGTAATGTCACTATGTCCACTGCAACCTAAGGATAGGTGGGAAGGCTGGGTGAGTTTACCCTGTCTAGAACAGTGACGTTACCCTACCGTGGAGAGTAGTTTCGTCCCACCATGGACATGCTTACCCTATCTTTAGGACACTATTACCCTACCTTCCGTAGGAAATGTTCGCAGAGCAATTCGCGGAAATGTTAAGATTGTTTGTTACGCAATAATGATCGACAGCCACTTGCTTGCATGTTGATCAGATGACGACAGGAGGAGCTATAGTGCTTCGAACAAGCTGTAACTTGGCAGAATTGTTCCCAACAGGTACCTGCTGCCCCAGGGTTCGCCCCAGGCGTCATGGGCCAAAATGGTTAAAGTTGCTGTCATACTAGTTAAATGGAGTCTATGAAGACATGTCCATAATACTCTATGTGTCCCTACCGTCTGTCTGACCAGAGGCTGTTCCCAGGATATACAAAAGAGCAAGGGTGAGAAGGTCAGGTACCTTCTCCAAAAGGAACAGAGTATGACAGACCAAAACTGATGGAGTTAGCATGAGAGAACCAGAAGGGTCCCCAGAGTAGTCCTGGGTAGTGCCGGAGACATCTGAGAATGTTTTACACCAATCAAGCCTACATGTGCCCCTTTGCTGTAGGCTTTTTGTGGGTTGTTTCAGGACTCTAATAGAATGATACTCATTACGGTAAGTGGTGTGCCGCAGGTAAGGGACCATGAGTAACACCCACAGGTCCTGCCTCCACTACAGTTCTCCACGGCAGCCTTGTAGACCTTCTAAGTTTGCAGTCAAGATGGATAGAACTTAACTGGAAGACAGCTGATGTCTACGAGTGCTTGCATAGGTCATAGCATATGGGAAGAAAGTCATTTAGTTAACTTTCCTAGGCGGCTCAACAGCTAGCCACCTGCCAGGCACCAATGTGCAGAAGTTTTCCCTCTGGCAGGTGTATCGGTAAACACCCCGCAGAAACTGATATGCATATAGGAGATGTCTACTAGAGTGTGCTGACACCTTGGGCTCTTTGAGGACATGGTAATGGTACTGGCAACCCTGATGGAGAAGGGCATACTCATGTTGGTCGGGATAACCTGATGGGGGCGTTTTTGGTATAACTCTGACTACTTAAAGATTATACGAGAACTCTCCTACTGGGACACAATCAACATCCTCTTGAGAGACTTTAATTGAGATAAGCCAAAGCTTAACGATATTAAGTTTTGCAATTTACTTTTATTCTTTACACTTTGCAAGAGCTGTGTTTGAGAGATTCGAAGTTTGGTGCAGTCGCCTCCTTAGGACTCGGAACCATCTACCTGAGGGAGCCCCCATTACAGGTATTGATTACTATGTAGTATCTTTTGATTTAATAAGACCCATCATAACTTATTCTGCTCTGAGGCAGCAAATAGATCATTACACTATTCTTGTAGTAATCTTCCTACAACAAAACAATGGGTAGGATTTAGCAATCATATATAAACATGAAAAGTAGAAACCAATGCCAATGTAAGACACTTAAAACCTTTTCATCCAGTAGTAGGATTTACTTGACAGAAGGCAATTCTTTCTTCTAGTTCTAGTAGTGTAATGGGAGCCCCCTCAGGTAGATGGTTCCTAAGGATGCAAGTGTACCAAACTTCAAATCTCTCGAACACAGCTCTTGTAAAATGTAAAGAATCAAAGTAAACCATAGAACTTAATATCATAAAGCTCTTGCTTATCTCAATTAAAGCCTCTCAAGATGACGTTAATTGTATCAGGGTAGGAGCGTTTTCCTATAATCTTCAAGTAGTTAGACTTATACCAAAAGCTACACTATCACGTTACTCCAACCAACATGAGTATGCCCTTCTCCATAAGTGTTGCCCAGTACCATTACCATGTCCTCAATGGGCCTAAGATATCAGCACACTCTGGCAGTAATCTCCTATATGCACATCAGTTCCTGCAAGGTATTTACCAATACACCTGCCAGAGTGAAAACTTCTGTACATTGGTGTCTCACCAGTGGCTAACTGTCGAGATGCCTAGGAAAGTATAATGGGGGTTCGCTCAGGTAGATGGATCCTAAACATGCGACCGCACCAAACTTCGAGTCTCTCGAACATAGCTCTTGCAAAAGTGTAAAGAATGAAAGTAAACATTAAAACTTGATATCGTTAAGCTCAGCCTTATCTCAATTAAAGTCTCTCGAGAGGATGCTGATTCTGTCGGGGTAGGAGAGTTCTCGTATAATCTTTAAGTAGTCAGACTTATACCCAAAACTCCCCTATCAGGTTACCCCCACCATCATGAGTATACCCTTCTCCGTAAGGGTTGCCCCGGCACCATTACCGTGTGCCCGAAGGGCTAAGGTATCAGCGCACTCTAGCAGAATTCTCCTATATGCACATCTGTTCCTGTAAGGTGTTTACCAATACACCTGCCGGAGCGAAAACCTCTGCGCATCGGTGTCTCGTCAGTGGCTAACTGTCGAGACCCCTAGGAAATCTAACTAAATGACTCTCTTCCCATGTGCTATGACCTATGCAAGCTCCCGTAGACATCAGCTGTCTTCCGGCTAAGCTCCATCTTTCTTGATTACGAAGTTAGAGGGTCTACGGCGCTCCCACATCGAGCTGCCAGTGTGTCAGTAGCCGGACTTGTGGGCACTACCCATGGTCCCTTACCCGCAACACACCACTCTCCATGATAAGTATCATGCTATTAGAGTCCTCAAACAACCCACAAAGAGCCTACGGCAAAGGGGTACGTGTAGGTTTGATTGGTGTAAAACCTTCCCAGATGTCTTCGGTACTACCGAGGACTACTCTGGGGACCCTTCCAGATAGCTCATGCTATCTCCGTCAGTTTTGGTCCATTTTACTCCATTCTTTTTTTGGAGAAGGTACTTGACCTTCTCACATTCACCCCTTTACATATCCTGCGAACAGCCTGCTGTCGGACGGACGGCAGCGACGTATACAGTGTTATGGACATGTCTTCATGAACTCCATTTAACTAGTAAGACGGCAACTCTACTCATTTTGGCCCATGAGGCCCGGGGCAAACCCTGGGGCCGCAGGTGCCTGTTAGGAACAATTCTGCCAAGTCACAGCCTGTTCAGAGCACTATAGCTCCTCCCGGAGTCTTCCGATCAAAACGCAAACAAGTGTCTATCAATCGTCATTGCGTAACAAACAATCCTAACATTTCCCGAAATTCTTCCGAGAATGTTTCCGACAGAAGGTAGGGTAATAGTGTCCCAAAGATAGGGTGAGTATGTCCATGGTGACACGAAACCCGTCTCCATGGTACGGTAACGTGACTTCCTTAGACAGGGTAAACTCACCCGGCCTTCTGTCCTATCCTTAGGCCAGAGCAGACATTGTCACGTTACTACCGCTACCTAGGTACACTATTTCCTTAAGTACCTTCTGTTCTTAGAGATATCTTGACCATCAGATATCTCTCCGATATGCGCCTGCATACCCGCCTCGTCTACCATCTGATCTCTTGGTCTTAGGTATGGGCATAGACGTAGCTTACCATAGCTCTATAACGTAGGGTCGTTACAGAAAGCTAACTAAATTCCAGTGACTCTCTTCCCATATGTTACTATGACTTATACAAACCCTCGTAGATATCAGCTGTCTGCTAGTTAAGTTCAATCTATCTTGATTGTAAACTTAGAACGTCTACGATACTTCCGTGGAGACCTGTCGCAGTGGTGGGACCCGTGGGTGCTACCCATCATCCCTTACCTCCGGCACACTACTCACCCCGATAAGTATCATGCTAATAGAGTCCTCAAACTATCCACCCAGAGCCGACAGCAGAGGAGTATGTGTACGCTTGATTGGTGTAAAACATTCCCAGCTGTCTCCAGCACTACCCGTGACTACTCTGTGGACCCTTCCAGAACACTCATGTTAACTCTATCAGTTTTGGTCCACTCCTTTTGAAGAAGGTACTTGACCTTCTCACCTTCGCCCCCTTATATATCCTGCAAACAGCTTCCAGTCAGACAGACTACAGCGACATATCCAGTGTTATGAACATATCTTTATAGATTTCACTTAACTAGTAAGATGGCAAATCTACCTATTTTGGCCCATGACACCCAGGGTGAACCCTAGGGCCGCAGGTACCTCTTCAAAATAATTCTGCCAAGTTACAGTATGTTCAGAGCATGATAGCTTCTCCCATGGTCTTCCAATCAGTCTGTAAGCGAGTGCCCACCAATGGTCTCTGTGTAACAATCAATCCTAACATTTCTGGGAATTCCTCCAAGACTATTTCCGATGGAAGGTAGGGTAATAGTCTCTCAAAGGTAGAGTAAGTATGTCTATCGTAACCTGAAACTAGTCTCCATGGTAGACTAACATAACTCTCGTAGACATGGTAAACTTACCTGGTCTTCTGACCTATCCTTAGGCCAGAGTGGACATAGTCATGTTATGGTTCCAGCCGTCTATACACAACAGTTCGATTGATGCAACGGGGGACGCTTGGGAATTAGGTATAGGGTTAAAAAAGTGTTAATTCAGTTCAAGTCATGATCATGGAAGACTTATTAAATTTTTATAATATTATTTTTAATAAAATGACAAAAGAAAAGAAATAAAGGAATGTGATAAAGAG
>LN891075.1:173347-255439 GCA_900010015.1 Tuber aestivum
TCAGCTTCAAAGAGTGGTATTGCTTTTGTCTTAATCTGCTCCAAAAGCTTCTCCCCATCCCACCAAATATCCCCTCCGCATTTCAATATCTCACATGCAGCTCCATCTCCAAGTCTTCCAATTGGAGTTAGAAGATCAGAAACATGTAGTCCTTGACCTCTACCTTTCTTACGTAATGGCTGATGATCTTCGTGTGTCCAAATGAAATGTCTACCATCATTAGCATTAAAGGTGCACGCATCTTGAGTGACCATTACTACAGGAGCTAACTCTCCAGAAAGCAGTTGTTGGTTACTAATTGGACAGAGATCTTGATCCCACTTCATCAGAGCTGGTTGCATTTCTTTCAGAAATGGTAAAAAGATCTCATTCCGATACTGTTTTACATCATCACGTTCATGGCCATCATTATAGACCCCTTTACGTACCTCTTTCCACTTAAATCCCAGCTTTCGCAGCCACCGCCGACTGCTGCGACTACTAATAGTTTTGCGGATTTCACGTACCATTCGTCCTGTAGCTGGTGGCACAACACAATCATTCATTTCTGCCAGGTGGCGGCTAATTGCTTGAGCCATACCCATTGAATCTACAGCTATTATTCTATTAGTATTATCACCTTAAGGGATATACCTATATAGGACTTACCTTCACCAGCCATTCCGATATACTCTCGTACTGCTAAGAGTGTACTTTCATCCTCAAGCAGACTGGTGATCTTTGAATGTTGGCCTCTTTGTGGAACCTTGATTACTCTATCCTTGATCCAAGTAACCTCATTTTTCATAATCTCGCGCGAGGTCCACTGACCTGCTCCCTCACCATCTGCTACTTGTTTTGCTAGCTGTTCTCTTGTCTTAAACAAGATGAATTCAGGTCTAATTGACCAATTACGTTCTTGAAGTGCTTGAACTTTCATAAAGTTCAAGACTTGAATATACTTCATTAACGTATTACCTGAAATCTTAGTACTCTTGCTGCGTGGGTGAATAATCTTTTTGATATCCTGAATACCTTCATTCAGAATTCGGAGTCTGACATGAGAAGGAACTCTCATCTTTCCCAATCGTCGAGGCCAGTATATCAGAGCCTTTTGATAAGGTTCATTATCTACCCCTGGTACTACTTGAGGAGAGTCTATACTCTCAGTACCTGGTATGAAATCAGCACTAGTAGTTTCTATTCTTATACTACTACTACTAGGCACACTAGGCTGAACTTGTTGTACTGGGCTTACTGCTTGCGACTGGAGCAGAGCAGATTGACGTTGTCGTTCCTGCCATTGTCGTGATCGTATTGTGCTAGGAGATACACCAGTAGTTAGTGAGTTGTTTCTTGGAGATACATTTACCTGCTGGGGTGCTTCGGCTGGTAGTTCAGACACTGATAATGCCGGAACAGTGGAGGCCAGTTTAGCTAAACGGATTCGCTCTCTGCGGGCTCGACTGCGCAGGGTTGATGGATTTACAGAAACTGATATTACAGCACTTCATTCACTACGATGTGAGTTTGGGTTTCTGTAGATGCCAATTGTAACAGTCAGTTCCAAAATCACTTGATATCTGTTCAAAAACCAGTAAAAAAGAATTGTGATTATCAATTAAATTATTTTCATAAATCCATACTATTTAACATTATGTTACATTTTAAATATGATGTTATAACTCTTAAATTATTAATTAAATGTCAAATAAATATCAAAATAAGTTTACTAAAAGTAGGAGTTGAACCGTGTTAGTAATCTTTTTAACCCTATACCTAATTCCCAAGCGTCCCCCGTTGCATCAATCGAACTGTTGTGTATAGACGGCCGGAACCATACTTGCACTACTTAAGTACACCTATTCCTCAAGTATGATACCTTTTGCTCTTCAGAATACCTGGACCATCAGATATCCCTCGGTCATGTACTACCAAGTCCTACTAGTCTACCATCCGACCTCTAACTCTTATGTATACGTGTAGACTTAGGTTGCCATAGCTATATAATGTAGGGTCCTTACATGTACTTGCTCCTCTATACCATGGTAGTCATTATGGACTCCATTTGTAGTAATTTCATTTCCTGCCAGGGGGATATCTGAGTGTCATCCTTGTTCTCCTTACATCATAATTAGAAGATATCTCAAAGAAAAATAACATACATGTAATTATAAAACCTTTTTCATTGGCTCACTCTGGTGGTGGAAACCTTTGTATCAATGAATTATTGCCCAACATTCAACATTCTCCTCACCTATTCCTTCTATCAAAATACCAATCTCATTTGCTAAAGGTATATAATAAGTATGTGAATCTTTGCCATACTGTCTAGCATCCTAAATCTGAAGATGTAGCGTTCAGACTACTTCCTGACTTGATACAATTAAATCTCCTACTGATTGGAAAAGCTGTATGTAGGGATTACTTTCTGCTAAAGTTGATTGAATTTAAGTAACAATTCTTGCATCAAGATTATCAAATATATGAAGTCTGTTTTCTATTTGACTTTCATAGTTGCTACAATCATAGATGTAAATCTGTACAAATTTAGGCTTTTTAGCTGAATTTGGAAGTAGAAATTTGATCTGATGATAGAGAGCTCCTGTAATGCAAAAGGAGTAGGCTCCACTTCCTTGTACACCTAATGTTTGCTCATTGGTACTCAATGAGAGAAAGGCAAAAATATTGTTATAATAACAAATCTTTTGTCAAAATTCCTTAACTGCTATTGTTATCTAACAATTAGTTTTCCTATACAGTTTCCTTCAAGAAATCTTTTTAATTCAAAATTACTTACTTGGAGATTGGGATGTAAACAAATTCCATAATTTTGGTCCTAGTGGTTGAATTTTTGGTAAGGTGACTTTTCCATCAAAACAGTATTTAAAGAAGCTTATTATACTGGCTTGTCAATGGAAACTCTTTTCTTCTAAAACATCTACTGGATAGCAGCTAGTATATTCATAATTTAAGGCTGAAAGAGTATGACGTGCTACTATATTGGTTGGTAAAAGACCAACTCTATAACTAATTACTTATGGTAAAATCTGAAGAATAATAAGAGTTAATATTCAAATTGATAAAGAAGTACTATGAGAAACTGAAATAATTGTATATTTACCATAGAAGTATTGGTATCAAATGAACTTGAATTGGTATACTACAGAAGATTTTGCTGTCTGTTTCTTTATCTAAATACTTGTCTTCTGGTATGGCAAGTAAAGCATGATAAGTAGTACCCTCTTGATCATATTTTCTTAAAAGCATCATCTTCCTTGACATGTTCACAGCTAGTACAGGTCTTCATTTGAACAGGTTGCAGACTGAGAATAGAAGTAAAAAAGATGTAAATAAATAGAATACTAGCCAGTGTAAGGACCAAGTAATCTCACTAAGATAGGATGATGAGTGTAAGAGAGTGAAGATGATGGAGAATAATGATGGACTTGGATGTTCTGTAGGATCCAATTTCTATTTTTATATATCCAAAAAGTATAGTCTAGCCTATTACCAAACTTCAACTACTGCCATTGCAGATTGAAAATGAAAATTGATACTTGAATAGGGTATGTAATCTAAAGTATCAAGCCAAAAACCTCTTGTTCAAGTTCTTATCAAGTTAGCTGTCATTTCCATCCCAGCATTAATAGTTGCCAGTGTACCTAGGTTGATAGAAACAGGGCAATTCAAGTAGGTTTCAATCTTGGCACACTGCAGAGTTCTTGGCATTTGGTCACACGACCGGTCCCCGCTGTTTTACCATAACAGATAAACGGTCAATCTTAGGAGGTAATTGACCTGAGGGCCCCCGCAATAACTGTGAAATCTGTTTTAACATCTGCGCCTTACTTCCAGTTAGCGTGGCGCATTCAGGCACGTCACTAGAAACAAGAGGGCACTTTCGGGGGAATACCATAGAGTAACCCTATGCATCTTCTAATTTTTACCGGTTACTGAAAATCAACAATTTCACCTTGAGCACCGCTTGTGGGCCAGGAGCAGTATGCTTTGGGGGACCTTGTGCATAAGAGTACAGTGCATTACCCTTATTTCAGGTCTGCCCCTGGTGGAGAACCCCCCGGCCTACGTTAGTCTATGTTTTAGCCCTGACATCCAGCTACAGTGTTCGGAAAAAAAACTTTCAAATTGTAATCACGTCACGCCAAACACCCCTTGAATCATCAGAGTTCCCTCCAGGTAAAAGCGCTTCCGGTCTTGGCCAATCCCCCCCAATCTACATAACACGCCCTTTCTTGAACTTTCTCTATTTGAGAGCCCTCCGTTTCAGCAATATTGCTTGTGCATCCACCTTTAGGATTATTGAGGTTTAGGCGGTTAGGTAGAGGTAGGAGGTTCCGATATCGAAGAAAGCTGAATGGGTAATACACCGCTCATGTGGGCTGCAGGGAACGGGCGAGAGGAAGTGGTGGAATTGTTACTTGGACGGAACGATGTCGAACCCGACAAACCAGGTGACTACGGTCAAACACCACTCCATCGTGCTGCTAGGAATGGGCACGAGGGAGTGGTGGAAATGCTGCTCGGACGGGACGACGTCAACCCCGACAAACCAGATAATCGCGGTGAAACACCACTCCATTGTGCTGCGTGGGGTGGAAGGGAGGGAGTTGTCAAAATGCTGCTCGCGCGGGGCGACGTTAACCCCGACAAACAAGATAATCACGGTCACACACCACTCCATTGCGCTGCGTGGGATGGGCGTGAGGGAGTTGTCAAAATGCTGCTCGGACGGGACGACGTCAACCCGGACAAACCAGATAATCGCGGTGAAACACCGCTCCATTGTGCTGCAGGCAATGGGAATGAGGGGGTTGTGAAAATGCTACTCGCGCGGAGCGACGTTAACCCCGAGGAACAAGATAGATACGGCGAAACGCCACTCAGTTGTGCTGCCGCATGCGGGAGCGAGGGGGTGGTGAAAGTGCTCCTGGGGTTGGAGGGTATCAGCTCTGACAGAGAAAGTTTCTGCGGCGAAACACCCCTCATGTTTGCCGTCAACTCTGGGCATGAGGAAGTGGCTAAATTACTACTCGGACAAGGCGACGTCGATCCCAACAAAGCAGATGACGACGGTCAAACACCACTCTGCTATGCTGCTGAGAATGGTCACGAGGGACTGGTGAAACTCCTACTGGGACGAGACGACGTCAATCCCAACAAACCAAATAACGACGGTCAAACACCCCTCTGCCAGGCCGCTCAGAATGGGTACGACGGAGTGGTGAAAATACTTCTCGGACGGGATGATGTCAACCCCAACAAGCTGGACGGATTCCACAATACACCGCTCCATTGGGGGGTTGAGGGGGGGCATGAGGAAGTGGTACGGGTACTGCTGGGACGGAACGATGTGGATCCCGACAAACGAGATGGTAATGCCCAGACACCACTTTGCCGCGCCGCTCAGTATGGACACAAGGGAGTGGTGAGAATACTGCTCGAACTCTACGGCGTCAACCCCGACGGGCTGGACAGAATAAGGGAAACAGAACTCTGGTTGGCAGGCTTGCGTGGCCATGCGGCAATGATAGCACTGCTCCAGCCTCCGGCATCTGCCGCTCCCGATACGACCCAAAACCGAGGAAGCATTACCACCTCACAATACAGATAACATGTGTGCCACTTCCACGATGACTGCATCAACTTCAAAACCATGCCTCTCGGTGCCATTACCCCCTCCTCTCCTCTTAACCCAACCTCCTCCAGCATTCCAACACGCCGCCTTGTCCTAACCGATGTCTTCCATCTCCTTCCGCAGTATTCCTGCTCTAGGAACTCAGCTCAACAATTTTTGGTCAAAGGGAATTGTATGAGATGGAAAATTGCACATACCCATTATGTACTCTCCCAAATCCCGCTATTTTTCTTATCCCGGTGAGTCTGATTTTCAAGTTTCTGTCGTAACCGGGAGTTTAGTGGGGAAGTATATCTGCCAGATTGAGATAAACCGGTGTAGCTTGAAAGTCCCATTTTCTTCCCCGTTCCCTAATTGCAAATCCTGTTTATAGATTGATCCCTCACTTTTTCTACAATTTCTGTTTTCTTCTCCCCCCACCTCTCAAGCGCAGGCACAGGTGTTGTTTAGATATAATGGAAAAAATATGAAGCTCAAATGTCTCTGACAGTCATGAAAAGCTTCTAAAAGCTAGCTGTTAACAGGGGTGCCGCGTGACTACCTTCAATTATAAACCTGGCTCAATCAATATTATGTTTAAGCGCCACCGTCAGCCAGATATAATCTTGAAAGCGAGGTTTGGCAACTATTCACACATTTTCACCATGCCCATGGAGCAATGTTGATAAGATGTGTATCATCGGTCCTTTGGCCATGGAGACACCTCCCCTTCCACGAGCACCGGTAGCCTACCCCAACCGGTCAAGTGCAATCCAGCAGTCCACAGACCCTTGCAAAATCTACCCTATAAGACAGGTGAGAGGGGTATCCCACCCTCCCCTACTCTTCCTCTGCCGGTCGCAGTTCCTTTTTTTTCCCCTCCTAAGCACCATCTGTCCCTTGTTCAGCCCAGGTCCCCAACAAAGATAATCTTCCGAGCCGGGAGGATAGAACTTTCCCGTGACCCGGAACATTAGCGTCTGAGTAATACCCGTAATTGTAAATCACACTGGCAAGTCACGAGTGCGACGCTGAAAAACGACGTCCCGCGCCATAGCCAGGAACTTGAAGCCAGGTGCTGGATCCTTTAGCATGAGGGCTCTTCCAATACCGGTGGGATCCCGGCTTGTGCAGTTCTATTTATCAGTCGTTATTTCACCGAGGAGTAGCAGACACCCACGCATGCGGCGGGCGCTTCAGGATACCCGTGAATAAAATATCCTCCGGTATCCACAGCATGTCCGCCAGCAGGGTAGACTACAAGATGCGGAGTTATGATATGTGCTTCCAGTTCAGGCCCCGAATACACACTGAGAGAGTGTAAAATCCCACCCACTCTGATGAGTCGAGAGTATCAGAGAGGTGCAGATTCCAAGAAAAAAAATATCGTAATAGCTCCCTGGTGCAATGATATATACTCCAAGATGTAAATAAATAAATCACTCACTCCGGTAATCAATTAACTTCTCTCCCTTGTACCGTTCGATGGTGGGGAATTTCCCTGCCGTGCAACTAAAGAGATAAACCAAGCGATTTTCTTCTTTACCTTTTCTCATTTTATTGGCGGAATCAGCCCCATAGATGAGCAATGAAAGCACGTACTCGAGTACAGCAAAAACCCTTGAGATTCTCCATCCCTTTAAAACTCAAATATCCCTTGAAATCCCGAGGGGCACGATATCAGTAGAGCACTAAACATTCCCAGGAGCGTTTTTATCTCTTGATCCCGCGATTGGCGAGTCAACGGAGATAACGAGTCTCCAAGGCCTTTTACTGTACAGCTAAAATCTGGGAGAAAACAAAAAACAGCCGTTCGGTGAAGTCATCAGAATATAAACTGAATAACTACCGCAAAAACCCGTCGAACTCACCACCTCAGCACCGCCTCATATCTACGGAGCAGGGATGTGGGTTTCCTATTAGAGTAATGGATCATCACAATAATGGACCTTCTCCACTCTGCAGACACTCTTTCGTAGACAAAATATTATCACTAGAGGATATGATTTCCGCATCATGAAATCTCACTCGATAGGGTATGAAGGTTGCTAAGCCCTCACTTACCCTTGTTCTTGAGATGCGATGCTATGCGGATAGAGTGGAGGAGATTTTACGGTATGATATCATATATATCACTATGACTGCGGTGTGCCGGGACATGGCACGGTTGTTCTGTTATGATGACTCCAACGAACGAACAGCTGTTCATTTCCCGGATTTTGGCTATACCGTAAAAACCTTGGCTCGTTGCCTGCGTTCACTCGCTAGTCTGGTGGCTCGGATGGAAATCCCTAGGAAGGTGAGTCCTTTCCAGACTAGTGAGCCTGAGCATGATACCTTCATCGTGTTAGGTATCAGTAACTAGCTTTCGCAATTCCATTAACTTGCACCAGAAATCCCGTCATATCTGTATTCTTTAGTAAAAGGATAAACTGAAACGGTCATCGACCAGAGGGCCTCGGCAATACTCCGTTTTAACCTCTGCACCTTACTTTCAGTTACCGTGGCGCATTCAAACACGTCACCACAAACAAGAGGACACTCCTGGCCACCACGACATAACCCCATGCAACTTCCGGTGTTTACCCGTTGCTAGAAACCGACTTTTAACCTGCGCGCCGCCGTGTTAGGGGCAGTGTGTTTTGAGAGCTCTTGTGCACACAAGTACAGTGTACGGTATTGCCCTTATTTCAGGCGTACCCCTCGTGGAGAACCACCCGCCCTGAGTTGCCTTAAGTTTTAGCCCTAACATACTCCAGTAGAGTTACAGCGTTCGGGAAAAAAAGGAAAACTTCCAAATTGGGATCACGTCACGCCAAACACTCACTTAGTTATCGGAGTTCCCAGCAGGCCAAAGCACTTCCGGCCTAGGACAATCCCCCCCCCCAATCTACATTACACACCCTTTCTTGAATTTTCGCTATTGGGGAGCCCTCAGTTTCCGCAATATTGCTTGCGCATACGCCTCCGGGATTGTTGAGGTTTAGGCGGTTAGGTAGAGGTAGGAGGGTACGACACCGAGAGAAAGGACTACACGGGCAATACGCCGCTCATGTGGGCTGCCCAGAATGGGTGGGGGGATGTGGTGGAATCGCTACTCGGACGGGACGATATCGAACCCGACAAACCAGGCCGCGGTGGTCAAACACCACTTCATTGCGCTGCCGGGAATGGGCACCAGGGAGTGGTGAAAACGCTGCTCGGACTGGGCGATGTCAACCCCGAGAAACCAGATGATGACCGTCAAACACCATTCCATTGTGCTACCCGGTATGGGCATGAGGCAGTGGCCAGAATACTGCTCGGACGGGGCGACGTCAACCTCGACAAACCTGATGGTTGCAGTCAAACACCATTTAATTGTGCTGCCCGGTATGGGCATGAGGGAGTTATCAAAATGCTGCTCGGACGGGATGACGTCAACCCCGCCAAACCAAATGATCGCGGTCAAACGTAAACATCACTCCATTGGGCTGCATGTAATGGGCATGAGGGAGTTGTGAAAATGCTACTCGTGCGGGGCCACGTCAACCCCGAGGAACAAGATAGACACAACCAAACGCCACTCTGCTGTGCCGCTGAGAATGGGCATGGGCGAGTGGTGAAACTGCTGCTTGGACGGGACGACGTCGAGCCCGACAAACCGGATGCGCATGGCCGAACACCACTCTGCCATGCTGCCTGGGATGGGCCCCACAGAGTGGTGAGAATACTGCTCGGACGGGATGATGTCAACCCCAACGAGCCAGACAGATTCCAAAAAACACCGCTCTAGTGGGCAACCAAGATAGGGCATGAAGAAGTGGTGCGGGAACTTCTAGGACGGAACGACCTGGATCCTGACGTGCAGGATCGTAGGGGCCGGACACCACTCTCCCGCGCTGCTCAGTGTGGGAACAAGGGAGTGGTGAGAATACTGCTCGGATGTTACAGCGTCAGCCCCGACGGGCTGGACAGAATAAGCGAAACGGAGCTCCGGTTGACCGGTATGCGTGGCCATGCGGCAGTTATAGCGCTGCTCCAGCCTCCGCCATCTGCCGCTCCCGACACGACCCAAAACCGAGGAAGCATTACCACCTCCCAATGGGGTAAACCTTTCGGATACCATGCTCTTGGCAGAAAAACCTTTCGGATACCATCGACCGGGAAACATACCATCGAAAAAGTGAAACCTTTGTGTTCATACACAATTATCCTCCCTTGCCAAGAACTCTAAGAAGATTGCTAAACACCTTTAGTATTACCCAGTTCATCTTAAAAAGTTGTGGAGAAAATTTTTAAACATACTAGCAGACTGTGAGTATCTCATGATTTTTTCCCAGGACTTTTTTTAATTTATTTGCATTCCTGAGCAATAAAAAGATAGGTGGAGATGTGTAAATATTTTGTTGTTCGTTGCAAAGGTTTCACTTTTTCGATGGTACATTTCCCGGAGGATGGTATCCGAAAGGGTTTACCGCCAAGCGCATGGTATCCAAGCGGATAACATATGTGCCACTCCCACGATGACTGCATCGGCTTGATAACTAGGCCTCTCGCTGCCATTACTCCCTCATCTCCTCCCAACCTAACCTCTTCCAGCATTTCAACACGTCGCCTTGTCCTGATTGCCGCCTTCTATCTCCTTCCGCAGTATTCCTGCTCTTGGAACTCAGCTCAACAATTCCTGGTCGAAGGGAATTGTATGAGATGAGAATGCACATACCCACCACGCACTCTCCCAAATCCTACTATTTTTTTTCTTACACCGGCAAGCCTATATTTTAGAGTTTCTGCCCCAACCAAGAGTTTGGTGATGGGGTATTTCTGCCGGATTGAGATAAGCGGGTGTAGCCTGAAACCATATTTTTTTCCCCTTGCCCTCCGACCGCACTCGTGCCAAGCTTGTGACTGAGCGTCACAACCTGGGCACTCCTCCAGAGTGCCTGCCAGCTCAACATGACTTTACAGCTCGACATGACCTGTGGCTCAACACAACTTTTTGTGGCTCAATACAACTTTTTGTGTGACTCAACACAACTTCATTGTGGCTCAACACAGCTCTTTGTAGCTCAACACCATTTTTTATATAGCTCAAAATTGTCGCTCAATATTACTTTGAGGCTTAATATAATTTCAAAGCTCAATGAAACTTTATAACTACATATAACCTGGTGGTCTGGGATAATTAAATACTGGTAAATTGATTTAATTTTAGAGTTTAATATGATATTGGAGGATAAACAAACTAGATAGTTGGATATAGTCTTGTAGTAGAATATTACTTTAAAGTAGAACAGAATTCAATAGCTTAATAGAACTTTATAGCTTCCAAGGACTTTGTTATTGAACTTGAATAGAGCTTTATGGCTTAAAATTCTAAACAAAACCTATTGAGCTTTAGCAAACTTTGTCATTGAACTTGGATTGATCTTTCATAGCTGTCACAAGCTGTGACTAAGCAAGGCAGATTTTACATAGCTCGGACTTCGGAGCTGCAGGTAGATTGGAATTTCACATGATGCATACTAGTATGCCATAGGTTATTATGTTTACCTGTTTGTGACTCACAGTTGTAAGTTACACGATGTTATGATTTTTGCACATAATTCAAATTATGAGTCATGGGTTGTACTCAGGTGACGCGAGTTGGACACCTGACTTGGTTATCATATTTTGATTAGTTTTAGGTACATTGCGTAGCAACTCATAGGAGTCAGCTGATGGATTTTACATAACTCATAGTTATGAGTTACAGGGTTCACGTGACTTGAGGTATGAGTTACGCCAGGTGAAGAGCGAATATATAAAGAATCACTAGGACCCCAAGTATGAGCTCCTCATATGTTCTTCTCATTTATTTCCTACCTTTAAGTTTTACAATAAAATCTACCTTTACGCTCTTTAAGATTTATCTTAAGAAACCCAAGAATTGTCTTTCTTCCCACAACGAGGAAGAGTAAGTCCTAATCGAGGACTTAAGAAGATTAAGGAATAGGCACAATAAGATACAAGTCAGAGGACTTAGCTATCTACATCGCATAGGCAAAGGCTTAAGAACTATCCCCTAATCTAAGTAAGAATCGTACCCTGTCGTACTCCCACTCCTGGTAGGATTCTTAACAATAGCTTTAAATTTTACCCAATATCTAGTCAGCTTCAAAGAATATTGTAATTGAACTGGAGCTTGAATGGGTCTCTGTAGCTTAAAATTCTAAATAAAGCTATTGAGCTTTAACAAACTTTGTCATTGAACTTGGATTGATCTTTTGTAGCTTTAAATTTTACCCAACATCTATTAAGCTTCAAAGAATATTGTCATTACACAGAAGCTTGAATGGGTCCCTATAGCTTAAAATTCTATGCAAATCCTATTGAATACAATATACTATCTGGTATCTCTGGGTATTTAAACCAGAGCTTGAAAGCTACAATTATTTAGTACCAAAGGGTATTTCTGAAATCATTCCAGAAGATATCATCCTATTCTTTACCACACTTCCATTCAATTAAAGCCTTTCTTTTTCCTTTACCTTGTTATCTATAGTACGCCTAGATCATGTCTCCAATACCTCCAATTCTACTTCCTAGCCCATGGGTAAAACCTTATCAAGATATCGAGACCCGAATTCAGGCTGCTATTGCCTCCCTTGATAGAGTGGAACATGAGAAACCAAACCTTGCTACTCTGCCACGCAAGTATGAAATTTCTATGTCAAGGCTCAAAGCAGACTGGCAGGGAGTTGCATTGAAACAGGATTGGGAAGCACCAAATCAGAAGCTTTCAGAAGGCTAAGAGCTTGCAGCTAGTTAGTACTTGGACCACTTGAATGCTGTGGGGACTAGCACACATCTTCCTCAAGTTTTAGGATGTGCAAATGCTGTTTTGCAATATTCATATACTGGCTCGGTGTCACAAACTGTGACAAAGCAAGGCAGATTTCACATAGCTCAGAATTTCAAGCTATAGGTATGTTGGGATTTCACATGATGCACACTAGTGCGCCATAGGTTATTATCATTACCTGTTTATGACTCACAGTTGTGAGTCACATGATGTTATGACTTTCGCATATGACTCAACTTAT
Source organism: Tuber aestivum (assembly GCA_900010015.1). Taxonomy (NCBI): domain Eukaryota; kingdom Fungi; phylum Ascomycota; class Pezizomycetes; order Pezizales; family Tuberaceae; genus Tuber; species Tuber aestivum. The sequence continues at coordinate 186,032 of LN891075.1, forward strand.
GAGTCATGGGTTTCACTCAGGTGACATGAGTTGCGCACCTGACTTGGTTATTGTATTTTGCTTGGTTTTGGGTATGTTGCGCAGCAACTCATAGGAGTCTGCTGATGGATTTCACATGACTCATGGTTATGAGTCACAGGGTTTGCATGACACGAAGTATGAGTCACGCCAGGTGAAGAGCTACTATATAAAGGGTCACTAGAATCCTGAGTATTAGCTCTTCACACGTTTTTCTTGTTTATTTCATACCTTTAAAGTTATGACAATAAAACCTACCTCTATGTTCTTTAAGATTCATCTTAAGAAACCTGAGAATTGTCTTTCCTCCCAAGCGAGAAAACTATCTCTCATCCTACGTCAAATAATTAAGTCCTAAATGAGGACTTAAGAAGATTAGAGGAATAGGCGGGATAAGATAGAAGTCAAAAGGATTTGACTATCAGTATCACGTAGGCATCGGCCTAAGGACTATTACCTCGCTACAAATTAAGAATCATTACCTGTCGCATCCCAGCACCTGGTAGGATTCTTAACATTGAAACGTGTCTACAACGCGACACTTAACAATTACACCACAGCTTCATTCAACCCAGATCAAGAAGAAGATTTACACTTCCAAGATGACGGCTTTGGACTGGAAGAATTTGAACAAGTACTAAATAAAGCAAGTCGACACTCGGCAGGAACCACAAGTCCAGTCACACCCGAACGAGTCACCTTTCTGGACAAGGAAGAAGTACTAAAAAGACCAAAACCTGACAGAATGTCAGGACCAGCACCACCGCCAGGCCCACCTCCAGCAGGGCCAGCACCTCCCCAGCTATTTCTACAGAATAAAGTAGAACAGATGATACGAGAGGCTATAAGAGGAACAGGGCAATAACCCAAAGTCAAGATCCCACGACGATATGATGGGGAAAGAAGGAAGTTACGAGGATTCATGGTACAACTCTTGACCTACTTCGATGCAGTAGGATGGACGCAAGAAAATGACCAGGACAAAATACGATATACTCTCACCCTACTTGAAGGAACAGCCCTAAAATGGATAACCCCTATCGTGGTCAGCAATAATGCACTATGGAAGGACTGGGTCAGCTTCAAGGCAGTATTCGAAGCCCAATTCACAGATATCAAATTAAGCCAATTGGGGCGAAACAAATTGGAAGAAATTTACCAAGGAACAAAGAATGTCACAGATTACTGGTATGAGTTCTGACTACTCCAGTACAATGCAGAGTACGACGAGGCCTCTACTATGAGGTAGTTCATGAAAGGTTTGAGAAGAACCTATCAAGAGACATGGAGGTACAGTGAGGAAAAATTCACTACGACTAAAGAGATAGTCCACTAAGCTATTCGAAAAGAAATCCAGTTTAGACAACTAGACTGAATCCAAAGGAACCAGTCGAATAGAACACAAAGCAATAATACAGACACAAGAAATCAAAGTACACCTAGGAACCAGAATGGAACCTTCAGAACCACTACACAAGGAGGAGACGCTATGGACCTAGATGCTACTCGAAAGAGACCATCCCTCAACCTCACAAAAGACGAGTACCTTCAGCCACGAAACAATAATCTATGCCTAAGATGTAGCATAGGAGGGCACATGATCAAGGATTGCAAACGACCAGCCAACCCAGCTCCAAACCAAGGAAGAAACCAACAGAACCCAAGGCCGAGTCCCAGATTCCAACCACGCAGCAACTTAAGGGAAATCAAAATCAAAGACGAATATGAGATGGTGGCAAAAGATGAAGGTCCCTAGTAATAGATGGTCTGTGGGACCCTCCGAAAGACAAACCCATCTCGATGGCCAACTATTACACTCTTTTAAGCCATAAAACGAATTATAATGATGTTGATCATATCATAATCCAAACTACCATTTACAATGACAAACAACAAGCAATAATGATACACGCAATGCTCGATTTGAGAGCAATGGAAGATTTCATCGACGAAGCAGTCTGCAAGAAATATCAACTAAGGACCAAGAAAGCAAAACACAAAAGTCAGATTTACCTAGATGACGGAAAACCCACCGCAAGAGGACACATTACCCATACAACACAAGTACCTATGGAAATTAGAAACCATATGGAAGTGGCGACTTTCCAAGTGGCAAATCTGCAACACCATTAGATTATCCTAGGGATGCCATGGTTGAAACAATACAATCTGACAATAGGTTGGGAAGAAGGAAAAGTTACCTTTGACAGCGAATGATGTACGACAAAGTGTCTCAAAAGTTTGCCAGTGGTATATGCAACTCCCAAAGAAGAAGCAATTGCAAAGAACTTAGAGGCGAAGTTCAACTAAGTACAACCAAGAAAGGATCAAAAGATCAAAGTTTAAAGACTAAGCCACGAGGCAAAGATACCTACAAGAGGGTCCAAGAAGGCAGCAGGGTACAACCTGTATACCTAAGAAGAAGTTAAGATACCAGCCAATAGGCAGGTAATTGTCCCAACTAGAATAGCCATACAATTACCTCAAGGCACCTATGGGTATATAGTACCACGCAGCAGTCTTGCAGTCAAGTACAGACTCACTACCAATGCTAGAGTAATAGATGCTGACTATACAGGTGAAGTGAAGGTTGTCATGGTCAATCAGAGTGACAAAGACTATAGGATAGAAAAAGGCGAGAAAGTTGCACAACTGATAATCAAAAAGATTAACGAACAAGAACTCTAAGAAGTGGAAAGCCTGGCCAAAGGGTTGGGCAGTATGGACCAAGAAAGTACCACCAAGGAAGCTCAACCAAAAAGAATCGAGATCAACTGAATATCAGCACGAGCTTTCCGAAAGTTCTACCACAAGGGAGAAACAGCAGGAATTCTCAAATGGGATTACCAAGATGCAGGAACCAGCCTAGCCAAGATTAACATCAGCACAGTGCTGGCAATAAAAAGTCGACTACAAGCAAAAGACAAATAGTTGGATAAGCTGATACTACAAGAATATCATTACCATTTGCACCTATTCCAAGAAAAAGAATCCACCAAGTTACCACCTCACAGAGATGACATGAACCTGAAAATCAACCTTGAGGAAGGCAAAACCAGACCTCAAAGAAAGATATACCTATTAGGAGAAACAGAACTCAAAAAACTAAGAAAATATATTTTACAAAACCTGAAAAGGGGATGGATCAGACAATTATACGCCAACAGAGGATCATTTATCTTATTCATCAAGAAAAAAGACGGAAAACTAAGGTTATACATTGACTATCGAGCCCTCAATAGCATAACCAAGAACGATAGATATCCCTTACCTCTAATCGGAGAAGCCTTGGATCGACTATCGTCAGCCAAATACTTCACCAAATTAGACATAAGGAATGCCTATCATGATGTCAGAATCAAGAAAGGAGACGAATGGAAGACAACCTTCGCCTCAAGATATGGTAGATACCAATATCTGGTTATGCCCTTTGATTTAACCAATGCGCCAGCCTCATTCCAACAATGGATCAACAGAGGACTCAACAAATACCTGGATAAATGTTGTATCGTCTACTTAAATGATGTACTCATATATTCCGAGAACCTAGAACAACACTGACGAGATGTTAGCAACATAATGGCCGACATTAAGGCGTCCAGAATGAGGTGCAAACCTAGCAAATGCAAATTCTATAAGAAAGAAACCAAATACCTAGGATTCATCATCAATGGAGAAGATACACTCAAAACAACAATCCCCAGGTCAAAATACTCACAGACTACAAGAACTTAGTACCCTTCATGACCACGAAGGAACTAAATGGACGACAGATACGATGGATGGAAAAAGTCAGCTCCTACAACTTCAAGATAGAATATCATCCCAGGAAAGAAGGAGGAAAACCCAATGCATTGACTCGAAGGTCGAATGACAAACCAAAAAACCCGGAGGATGAAAGAATCAAACAGAAACAACAAATACTGTTACTACCAGAGAAATATTTTCAACAAGCAGAGGAAGATAGCAGATACGAATCACTCAATGAGATAAATACAATGATGACATTGGAAGAAGACGTCTGGAGGGAAAGCTTGCAAGATGAAGAAATCAAAAGAATAAAAGAGAAACTAGTGAAGAGCATGAAAGAAACCAAAGGCATAGTCTTAGGACTATGCGAATGGAAAAATGGATACCTATGACATGACGGAAAAATCTGGATACCGGAAAAAGAAGAATTGCGCACAGAGATCATATGACACCATCACGACCCCCCATATGCGTGACATAGAGGAACGGCCAAAACTACCGAATTCATCAACCAATGATACTATTGGCCAAAGATAAGGGAAGACATTAAACAATAAGTCAGAACTTGTGACATGTGCCAGTGCACCAAACTGGTCCAACACACACCCTACGGATTACTCAAACCCCACAAGGCACCTGAAAAACCATGGAAGTCTATCTGGTTGGACTTTATTACTGACCTGTCAAAGTCAAATGATCAAAACACCATATTAGTAGTAGTAGATCGCTTGACTAAAGTGAGTCACTTCATAGCCTACAGGATGGATATGATGGTACGGTAGTTCACAATGCTATTTCTAAATGAAATTTACCGACTGCACGGATTACCAAAAGATATTATCAGCAATAGAGAATCACTATTCACATCAGAAGTGTGGAAGGAAATCACAGAAAAATTGGCAATCGAACAACATCTGAGCACTTCCTTCCACCCTCAAACGGACGGACAGACTAAACGGACCAATGGTATACTAGAACAATACCTGCACGCATACGTCAACTATCAACAAGACGATTGGTATGAATGGCTACCAACGGCGGAATTCGCATACAACAACAGCAAACAAGAAACAATTAAGACGACACCCTTCTATACAAATTATGGCCTACATCCAGAACATGAGACCATCGGTCATCTGCTCAAGGGAAAGATAATGGACAAGAAAGATGTGAGTCAACTACACAACATATGATGAACAGAAATGGTCACGGCACAACTGTAACAAAAAGAAGAATACAATGGCCACAGGAAACCCGATCCAAACCTAAAATCAGGAGAAAAGGTTTGGTTACTACCATGTAACATTAGGACTATATGACCAACAAAAAAACTGAATTACAAGAAAATTGAACAATTCAGGATCTCGGCAAGGATAGGAAGTTGAGCTTATAAACTCAACCTTCTACCCTCGATCAAGATACACAATACCTTCCACATTAGTCTCCTCGAACCCTACCAAGACAATCCTTTATCTTCATAAGAAAATGGAACAATTCAGGATCTCGGCAAGGATAGGAAGTTGGGCTTATAAACTCGACCTTCTACCCACAAGCAAGATACACCATACCTTCCACTTCAGTCTCCTCGAACCCTATCAAGACAATCCGTTACCTTCACAAGAAAAACCTCTTCCACCGCCTATCGAAATAGATGGTGAATCTGAATATAAAGTTGAAGAAATTGTCGACTCTCGATTACACTACAGTCACTTGCAATACAGAGACAAGTGGACAGGATATTCACCAGAACACGACAGGACCTGGTACCCAGCCGAGAACTTTGAACACGTACAAAATGCAGTCTGTCAATTCCACCAATGATATCCAAATAAACCAACAACCCAGCATCAAGCACATACCCAAATTAGAGCATGTAACGCACACGCTATACAGAACAGACTCCTACCATTGGAACTACCGACAATTGCTGATACCCTCAGCCCTACAAAACACTCCGGAACGCGACGCATTCAAACACATTATGCCAACAAGCCTGGGGTATCGAGCCCTAACACCAGTCAAGGAAGAACCTACAAATAAAAAGTGGGTAAATCTGGTGGATTTACCCCTGTCGAGAACATCCACACCCTAAAGGAAACACACGAGCCTGTCATGGACAGGATGCTACAACCACGAGTGCCAAGCATACAAAAGCGAGAAGGAAGGCTCGGGATATCGGCCTGGGGAAGCACACCAATGGCCACCAAAAACTTTACCCTTGGGATCACCTGTGAGATCTCCAATCCCAGAGCCAGCAGCTCTGGTACAGTACATCAAACCGACTCCGAGGACGGAGTCAAGGAGGAGTGGGGCCTAAAAATCCAAATGGCCCAAGGTGAAGAAAGCCAAGAAAGTATTGTGGCAAGAAGAGATGGAAGAAGCTATGTGGAGGTTGCCTCAGGTAGAGGATAAGCAGGCCATGATAGCGGAGTTGGAAAAAGACCTTCGGCTAACACAAGTATTGCTCGAGGCAATAAAGAGAGGAACCAAGTTAAGGGTAAGCCAACTCAAGAGAGAACTGGGGAAAGAAGAAGGAGCGAGGAGCACATTGGAAAGGGAGTTAGAAAGCCAGGCGGAAGAGGCTCGAACACATTCGGACAGGATTACACGAGCGGTCCGGGAAATTAATCGCAGCTACTACTACAGGGAAAGTAGCTGGAGGAGCTATTACGGAGGTTGGAGGAACGAATGAAGCCCGAAGGGACTCGGGCTGTGGGAGAGCAGAGCTAATGTCACAAACTGTGACAAAGCAAGGCAGATTTGACATAGCTCAGAATTTCAAGCTATAGGTATGTTGGGATTTCACATGATGCACACTAGTGCACCATAGGTTATTATGTTTACCTATTTGTGACTCACAGTTGTGAGTCACATGATGTTATGACTTTCACAAATGACTCAACTTACGAGTCATGGGTTTCACTCAGGTGACCCGAGTTGTGGACCTGACTTGGTTATTATGTTTTGATTGGTTTTAAGCATGTTGAGCAGCAACTCATAGGAGTCACCTGATAGATTTTACATGGCTCATGGTTATGAGTCATAGGGTTCATGTGACACGAAGTATGAGTCAGGCCAGGTGAAGAGTTACTATATAAAGGGTCACTAGAATCCTGAGTATTAGCTCTTCACACGTTCTTCTTGTTTATTTCCCACCTTTAAAGCTATTACAATAGAATCTACCTCTACGCTCTTTACGATTTGTCTTAAGAAACCCAAGAATTGTCTTTCCTCCCAAGCAAGAAAACTATCTCTCATGCTACATCGAACAATTAAGTCCTAAATAAGGACTTAAGAAGATTAGAGGAAATAGTGCAATAAGATAGAAGTCAAAAGGATTTGACTATCAGTATCGTGTAGGCATTGGCCTAAGAACTATTACCTCACTACAAATTAAGAATCGTAACCTGTTGCGTCCTAGCGCCAGTAGGATTCTGAACAATACCATAGACTTTCTGGTCTACTGGTCCTGCTTCCAAATTTCCTCTTAATAGTATATCTGTTCACCAGCCCAACTCTCCTCTTAGTAAAAGTAGAACATAGCATGGAGGTAAATAGTAAGAATCTAATTCTGAAATTCTGGCAAATCCTATGTGGTCTTGATTGTCACTCAGTGTTCTGATAATAATATTACGCTTATCAAACTCTTCTTCTCCACTTCCAACAATTAAAATTCCAATCTCCTCTGAGGTTGGCAGGTTATACACCCTAGAATCTCCATTTCCTGCATCTAGCATTTTTAATTACAGAGTAACATTCTCATTTGGATTAGATTGTAAGATTTCCCCCACTGTCTCATATGTCTGGACCAACCAATTCTGTTGTTGAAATAAAGTAGTTATACTTGCTAGAATTTCCTTCAAGTTATCCAAGGAATTGTTAAGGAATATAGTTTGTCAGTTAGCAACTTGTGCATCTATATCCCTGGAATCATGTACATAAATCTGTGCAAACTTTAGTCTTTCACTATTTGCTAAAAGTAATGGACCATGCTTGTGATATAGTATCCACTTGATTCTAAAGGAGTAAGTAAACACTACCATCAGTCACTCTGTATAGTGCTTCTCGGGTTCCCAGTGATATTAAAGACAAAGCATTGTTATATGCATGCATATTATTCCGAAATTAGATACTTTGTTGGTCATTCCCTGTAAATAGCTTCCATATAACTTCTGCTAGATTATCAAATGTTCGTAGCTGCACCTTTCTACCTGCACAACAACTTCCAAACTCTAGCAATGGACTGGAAGACTTGAACAGCTGTTCTTCTAGGAAGTGTCATGCTTTACAATGTCTACACTCATAGATTAATGTAGAAAGTTTATGTCTGAATAGTAAAGGTACTCCAGTTTGCCACTACTGGGCTGTAGGTATTATAAGAGTAGGTATCTGGGTAACTCTTAACCGTTCTTGTATATGACAGGTATTACACCTCTGCCATACTCATGATCTTTCAGTAAACTGTACTAGATCTTTTGTCCGTAACTAGCAACAACATTGGCGCTGCATAAAGGTTGGCTCCTGTTGTATTCTTGCTGGTTTGCCATGCTGAGTCCCCAGTATTAAACTTTGTAGAGCTCTTTTTTCTCTCTGCCTATCTCCCCCTGATTCCCGCACCACCACCTCTTGGTTTTCCAAGGTTACCTAGTTTATTCTTAGTTTATTTTAACTATATTTACACCTATTTTCACATATTTTTCTGAATTCTTTTACTTACCTCTTTATTTATCTCCTCTTGTAATTCTAAATCCAAATACTCTTCATAATTACTGCCTTTTCTCTTCCTGAGTCTTATTCTATTTCTATCTTCTGATTGTTCTTCTGCTTCCAATAGTCTATTATTCATATTGTGGTTTTGCTGCCAATTATTAGTTCCACCATTTCTGCATACCTCACAGGTCTTATATCGAGACCATTATACTTGAAACCAAAGTTCATTAGTTTGACTATTTTTTTGCATTCACTGCATCATTGCATGAGGTCCTCAGGTTGTAAGCTTTTCATTATATCTTCTAATATGTTTAGAAATGTGTATCTTATTACTTGTTTTTTTTTTCTGAGTTAGTAAAGTTGGTATTTATAATATAAAATAAGATGATTTAAGTCTTAAGGTTACTACCATGACCTTTCTTGTAAATTCAGATTTTAGATGAAATAAAGTTGGCAATGCTGAATACTTTTAAAAGTTATTCAAATTTAAAATTAGTAGAAAATAATATCAATACTAATCTTTATTATTGTAATTTATCATTTTCACTAAGATATTAGGTAAGTATAGTATTTCCGCTATCAAGTATGAAGTCTATAATTCACCTTCTTTTACTTGCTAGGAAAAAAGTATTAAGTACATAATAATAGAAAGGATATCAAAATTCAATTTGCCAGTAAGAGATAAAATCCATACTCTTCTGATGTCTGTGTAAGTAGAATATTGGTGTAAGTAAAGAACAAAGATATACTAATACCTGAAAAAGTAAATTCTAGCATTCTGGATGTTAACTATCAATTGTCAAAATTATCCTTACGCAATTGAAGTATTTATTCAACTATTTTACTCAGTTGAAAGTACTATATAATTTAACTTCAATAATACCATTTGTATTATTCAATGATTTGCTTTGCTACTTTTTTCCAAAATGTCTGTTGTTTAGTTTAGTTTCAAATTTGTCTTTAATTACTCTGACTCTTGAACCAAGTTTCTATTTTTTTTCTGTCTTTTTCTGTTTTTATTTTTCTGCTGGTTTTCAGAGGTAGTGCTCCATATATATTAGATTGTTTTGGAGGGCACGAACTATACCATGAGTTCAATTTCGAAATCAGGTAGTAATCCAAATTTGAACCCCTGATTTTAACATATATACATTATTATCTTAATAATTATTGGTACATATTAATTATTATTAATTAATGCAAGGACAATATAAAGTGAAAATTAAAGTGAGACATACCAGGAGGTCCAGGCTTACTACTAAGATAGAATCATTTGTTAGTACTGTACTACCATCCTGCTATAATAAATTTACTAAGACTATTTTATTTCAATAAAATAATCAAATTTGATAGTCAATCATGATCCACACTATATAATAAATTATGTATTCACTGGTTAGTATATAAGTCTAATTTTAATTATAATTGAATGATCTTAACAAAATCCTTATAATTAAAACCTGAGCTTCTACTCTGGCCAGTTTTAGAGTTTTAGAGTAGCAATTGTAGTAGAGCAAGATAATAAATATTGTAGGCTTATAAAGTAGGATGTAAAAGAGAAAAAGAGACAAAGGTTGCTAGTTATGATATTTTACCATGTTTGACATTAAAATCATTATGATAATCATATGCAAATCAGTTAGTAGGCATTTGGCATACCATGATTTGGATTTCAAAATCAGGTCTTGGCAATTTTAACCCACATTATTACAACAGTTGTACTTAATCCTACCCTGTTTTTACAGGTTATAATTTGAGTTAAAATTCCCAAGATCTGATTTTCAAATCAAATCATGGTATCATACGCCAAACACCCCCTAAGGTATTGGCAAACCTGTGTTTTCTAAATCATTATTTTTCAGTTTCATGATTTGAGGGTTTAGCCCCTGATTTGAAATCATTGAATCATGATTTTGAAATCAATTCATGATATCATATGCCAAACACCTCCTTACAAATAGGGATCACATCACGCCAAACACCCACTGAGTTATCAGAGTTCCTAGCAGGCCAAAGCACTTCCTACCTTGGCCAATCCCCCGCAATCTACATAACAACACCCTTTCTTAAACTTTCGCCATTGGGAAGCCCTCAGTTTGCGCGATATTGCTTGCGCACCCGCCTTCAAGAGTGTTGAGGCTTAGACGGTTAGGTAGAGGTAGGAGGTTACGATATCGAGAGAAAGGACTACATGGGTAATACACCACTCAAGTGGGCTGCCCAGAACGGGCGGGAGGATGTGGTGGAATTGCTACTCGCACGGGACGATGTCGAACCCGACAAACCAGGCGACTACGGTCAAACACCACTCCATTGTGCTGCTGGTAATGGGCACGAGGGAGTGGTGAAAATGCTGCTCGGACGGGACGACATCGACCCCAACAACCTGGATGATCACTATCAAACACCACTCCATTGTGCTGCGTGGGAGGGAAAGGAGGGAGTTGTCAAAATGCTGCCCGCGCGGGGCGACGTTAACCCCGACAAAGAAGATAGTCAAGGTCAAACACCACTCCAATGCGCTGCGCGGGATGGGCGTGAGGGAGTTGTCAAAATACTGCTCGGACGGGAAGACGTCAACCCTGACAACTCAGATGATTGCCGCCAAACACCGCTCCATTGCGCTGCAAGCAATGGGCATGAGGGGGTTGTGAAAATGCTACTCGCACGGGGCGACGTTAACCCCGAGGAACTAGATGAAAACGGCGATACACCACTCAGTTGCGCTGCCGCATGCGGGAGCGAGAGGGTGATGAAAGTGCTTCTCGGATCAGAGGATATCAGCTTCGACGAAGCAAACCTCAGCGGCCAAACACCCCTCCTACTTGCCGTCAACTGTGGGCACGAGGAAGTGGCTAAATTACTGCTCGGGCGAGACGATGTCAATCCCAACAAACGAGATTACGACGGTCAAACACCACTCAGCTGTGCTGCTGAGAATGGCAACGAGGGACTGGTGAAACTACTACTCGGACGAGACGACGTCAATCCCAACAAACCAGATAATTACGGTCAAACACCCCTCTGCCATGCTGCTCGGAATGGACTTGTCCGGATTGTGGAAATACTGCTCGGACGGGATGATGTCAAGCCTGACGACCGAGACAAATTCCACAATACACCTCTCCAGTGGGCAGCTAAGATGGGGCATGAGGAAGTGGTGCGGGTACTACTGGGACGGAGCGATGTCGATCCCAACAAACGAGATGGTAAGGGCGAGACACCACTCTGCTGCGCCGCTCAGTGTGGGAACAGGGGAGTGGTGAGAATACTGCTCGAATACTACGGCGTCAATCCCGACGGGCTAGACGAAATGAGCGAAACGAAACTCTGGTTCGCAGGTTTGCGTGGCCATGCGGCAATGATAGCACTGCTCCAGCCTCCGGCATCTGCCGCTCTCGAAACAACCCAAGACCGAGGAAGCATTACCACCTCAAATGCGGATAACATGTGTGCCACCTCCACAATCACGGCATCAGCTTCAAAACCATGCCTCTCGCTGCCATTGCCCCCTCATCTCCTCCTAACCCAACCTCCTCCCGCACTTCAACACGTGGCCTTGTCCTAATTGCCGCCTTCCCTCTCCTTCTGAAGTATTCCTACTCTAAGAACTCAACTCAACAATTTTGGTCGAAGGGAATTGTATGAGATGAGAATGCACGTGCCCACTCCGTACTCTCCCAAATCCTGCTGTTTTTCTTACCCCGGCGAGTCTGTATTTTCGAGTTTCTGTCGTAACCGGGAGTTTGGTGAGGAGGTATTTCCGTCGGATTGAAATAAGCCGGTGCAGCTTGAAAGTTACATTTTCTTCCCCGTTCCCTAATTGCAAATCTTGTTTATGGATGGATTGTTCTCTCCCTTTTTCTACAATTCCTTTTTCTTCTCTTCCCCCCACCTCTGAAGTGCGGCACAAGTGTTGCTTAGATATAATGGAAAAAATATGAAGCACAAATGTTTCTGACAGTCATGAAAAGCTTCTAGAAGCCGGTTGTTAACGGGGGTGTGGCGTGACTACCTTCAATTATAAACAGGGCTCAATCAATATAATGCTTATACGCCACTGTCAGTCAGGTGTAAACTTGGAAGCGAGGTTAGGCAGTTATGATATTCACACATTTTCACCACGCCCATGTAGCAATATTGATAAGATGTGTATTATCAGTCCTTTAGCCGCGGAGCCACCTCCCCTTCCGCGAGCACCGCAACCTACCCCAACCGGTCAAGAGAAATCCAGCGGCCCACAGATCCCTGCAACACCTACATAAGACAGCTGAGAGGGGTATCCCACCCTCCCCTACTCTCCTTCTACTCGTACCAACTGCAGTTCCCCTTTTCCCTCCTCTAGTAACCATCCATCCCATGTTCAGATCAGGTCACTAACCACCATAATCTCCCGAGCCGAGAGGAGAGAACTTTTCCATAACCTAGAACATTAGCGTCCGACTAACATCCGTAACTGTAAATCACACTGGCAAGGCATCAGGCGACGCTGAAAAACAATCTCTGGCGCGATAGTGTAGAATCTGAAGCTACAGTAGTTGCTGGAGCCCCCGGCACGAGGGCTCCCCCAATGCCGGCAAGACCTCGGTTTGTGCAGCGCTATTTATCTGTTGTTATTTCACCGAGGGGTGGTAGATATCGGCCTCAGGATGCCCGTGAATAGAATATCTTCGGGTGCCCACAGTAACATCCGCCTGCACGGTAGACTACAACATGTGGAGCTACGATATGTGCTACCAGTTCAGGACCGGAACACTCACGTGGGGAGTCAAACCCTACTCTAATGGGTTTAGAGTATTAGAGTAGTGCAGATTCCGAGAGAAAAAAAAAATTCTAATCCCTGGTGCAACGATATATAATCCGCAAGATGTAGATATATCACCCACTCCCGTAATTAATCAATTTCTCTCCCTTTGCAACAATTCAATTGTGGGGAAATTCCCTACCGGGCACTAAAAAATAAACTAGTCATTTGCGGAATCAGCCCCATGGATGAGTAACGAGAGCATGCAACACTAGAAGGTTTCGACGTGAAAATTATGATATCACGCGACCATAGAGGTTGATCTCGGAATAAACTTACGGACAGGCTCTACTATACACAGCAGTCCGAACACTTGGTCGAACCGTACTGCAAGACAATTGTACGGTATAAGGGTTCTATTTTGAATATCCTAACTGGAGAAGTATCCTCGCAAAGGAAGACAGAAAAAAACGAAAAATAACGAAAGGGAACGAAATACTGAGCGACCAAACACAGGTGACGGCGGAGAGAGAGACAAATTGGATGAACGAAATAAAACTGACAAAAGGGAAAATAGGTTGCCTTTTATCCTTCCTAGACCAACTAGATCCTTTCCCACACATTCCCAGCATACGCCAGAAACCTTTATCACATTTTGCCTCGCCGAGCTCCCATTTACAGTTCCTGCCGAGGATGGGAGTATTTGGCCGAGGGTATGATCTGACCGAGGGCACGAGTATGACCGAGGATATGCCTGGCCACAACACCTCTACATGATAGGAGCACTGTCATCGAAAGGAGATGTTACAAGTGTTGCCATAAGTTGTGTTTGATGTGTAGAACCAGTCGCTGGCCAAACATGCGGAAGGTACTCGAGTAGTGTATATATGTGGCAGGGTCAGGGTTGTTGGTCAGAACTACTCCAATCTTGTTCGGTAATTTGCAAAGCAGGGTATTCGAAAGGACAGCACGAGATGTCATGGTGAATACGTACTCCCAGTCCATGTTTTACTGCGAAGTAGTGTGTGAGCAGGACCAGAACCACGCCAAGCACGACACCAATTGCCTTTATAAATAGGGGCACGATGAGCCAACGTTCTTTCAACCCCACCTTTGACCGATAACTAACGACCAATATCCAACCATGCTTCGACTAGTTTCCAGGTGGAGTTCGTTACGGGGCCTCCGGGGCCCTGAAAGTAGCGGGCCCCCGGCCCCCGTCCACGCCCCGCCCCGGTAATTGGCCCGGGGTGGGGCGCACCTGTTCCGCTCTACCGAGCCCCCCACCCCCTATGCGGAGCCCCGCTCCTATGATACCCCCACCAAACAATATGGGTGGGAGGACATGCGGGGGCTCTGAGAACCCCCGTACGGGGAGCCGGGCGGGTGGTGCGGAGGGTAGGATACCCCGCCCCGTAATGAACGCTATTTCCAAGAGGCATGGGGCCCAGCTCTCACGCTTTCTCTCTCACGGAGAACTTTCTACAACGAGACCATCGATGAGTCCCATAATCGAGACCCACAAACTTCCCCTTCTTCCACTGAACATGGCAAACACCACGACGATGAGCATTTGGTATATTCACTTATGCGTGATGGTTAGAACTGAAACTAACAAGCAATGAAAATAGTGGAATAGAGTCACCAAGATCAATGAGCCTGTTAATAACGTATTCAAGATGTGATGTGTATCACCACCCGAATTAATAGTGAAAGCTAACAATTTCACAGGATGTGGGTGACATGAAAGCAGATTCTGGTCTCAGGTTTGGCGAGCTCGGTACAAAAATAGAAAGGGGCTTTGGGGAGGTATTATAAAGACGGAAATGGCACCAATGAAATGGCAGCTCCACTTCCTCGTACAGAAGCATCAATTGCAACCGTACGTCTATACAGTATTTGCTTTTAAACTGAGTATCGGTTTAATACTAATATCTATTAAGTCGATTGCTATGTGGCGAAAAGCTATGTTGAGGAAACCCTTTCCCACAAACGACGCGGAGCTGCAGCCTCCACCGACACTCCCGCCCAGACAGCTCCATCTCTCCAGGACACCCACACTCAGACGCCCCCCCCCCCCCCCATATGCATTCCCACCCAGACAGGAAAGCAAAAAAAAAAAAATAGGCCGCTGGAGAAAAAAAAGGAAGCACACGGGGGAAAAAAAAACCTGGGAAATATATATATATATGTATACATAGATTGGTGCCTTTTTTTAATTTTTATTTTGCGTTAGAACCGAAACTCCATCCTTGAGCCGTTGCTGTTTTTAAATCTCTTCCGTGACTTTTGCATCCCCTCCGCCGTCCCGACATTCACACGCCTCTTGTGATTTTAGTGAAAGAGGGATATGACGCTCTAAACCTGTCTGCCCATCAACCCAGTGGATATTGCAGATCCCCTTTTTTCTGACCTTTTCCACCATACCATATACGGCTATTATGGCCCCTCTATAGTTGTCCCCTCTGGTCCACCTCACGGAGAACCTGTGCAGGATCCTGCTAGGAAAACCGATTGCTATAAACCACCACCGCGTTCCACTATGGCACTGCGCCATGTGTCGTCCCCATACATCTATCATAGCTCTAGTTTAGCATGTTCATACACACCGCTGATTCACACTTCACGCTATTATCTCCCAGCAGATGACCACGTTATCACTACCCTCTCCTCACTTAACTTGCAGTATAAAATCTTCACAGACTATCACTCGTCTAAGTCGTTGGCTTTAGCGAATACCCGCCATACAGACTAATCTCTCCCCAACCATCTTCCTTCACTGCGGGTCTTTCATTCACCGCACCTTTTGTCACTCCGTAGACTAGTCTACGCCCGCCTTTCCTCCCCCAGCGTCCCTCAGGAGCTAAGAAGCTTGAAGGCTTGGCACGGGCTCCACGAGCAGACATATCCCCCGAGCCAAGAAGCTAGCGCGAGCTTCCCAAACTATTTTAACTATATCCTCTCTAAACCGTGAGGGAAAGACCGGAGGAAAACAGAGGAAGACAAACGGAGAAGGGGATCATCTTGTATTAATCTTAGAGATGGAATTAGGAAGGGGAAAAAAATGTTTTAATAACTTGAGATCTTCTCATGCCCGGGAAGACGCTCGCGCACAGAGGAGGGCGATCAGATATTCTGAAAACACGCTGGTGCAGCGCTCGATCGATGTCCAGAGGTTAATTGAGCAGGCTACCGCAAGCGGAAAGCCGTTGTTCCCGTGGACGGATTCATTTCCTACGCATGGAATATCCGGAACGTGCGAGTATAACATTCTCCGACTAGGTCCTCCGCACTGCTCCTACTTGACTGGCTTTGACCCCTCTGAGCGAGTGAGATTGAGTGACCTCCAAAGAAAAGAAAAAAAGCTCGGATCGGCTCGAGTCTGAATTCCCCTAGCAGATTTTTGTGGAAGCACTAGCCTTACACTTAAATAACGCTGACCGTCGTTTTATTCCTATTTCCTCCTTTATTTTCTCCCTTTTCCTAGCCCGGGGGTATAAACACGTTCCCCCGTATGTAGAGTAGCGGATTCCGTACCCAAGAATCTATCCTCATTCTTCTGGCTACCTGGGTTCAGTGCAAGAAGCCGTAAGTTGACCAAGCGTATGACACAGTACCGCAACTACAACGTAAAACTACTAAACACAGTGAATTCGGCCGTCCGGAAGAAAATCAAAAATACTTTAAATTTTATATCTCAACGGGGATGTACGAGGGAGGGGGGTAAAGGATAACAGAACCTATGATATCATGTCGTACTCGCAGGATCTCAAGAACACAATCAAATACCCGGCGATGTGGATAAGGGTACGCTGGATGCAAATTGGCCCCCTCTCAGTACCCTTCCCTCACAGGATGGGGGGGCCACATGGTACCAAAGCCTCAGCTTCAAGTGTCCTCCCCCCCCCTTGTAGGCACACTCCAATGTCTGTAGGTTAGCGATCTAAAAACCGCCTGTTATAATATTATAAAGAAACCCACAGCCGTCAGTACCTCCAACAACGTCAATCCCTATGGCAAAGAATCCATCACCCGTCAAATTTTATAGCTCGGTACACCCTTTTTCAGCATTGTACTCATTAGTAGCTTACACCTGCAACCTTCAGTACTATTCGAGCGCTAATGTTGGAGGCCACGTCAAGGTTCTTTCCTCCTGGGACGGGAGATTACCTTGGTTCGTTATCCAACCAGAGCACAGGATAGATTGTCCCGAGGAGGAAAAGATAAATTGTGGTTGGCAGAAGGAGAGCAGAAGAGGGTGGGATACCCCTCTCAGTTGCCTTATAACTAGATATTGCAGGGAGCTCTCGACCGCTGGATCGCTCTTGACGGGTTGGGGTAGGGTACCGATGCTCGTGGAAGGGGAGGCGGCTCCACGGCCAAAAGACCTGAAAAGACTGATAATACACACCTTAACGACATCTCTTCATTAGCTGCCCAACCTCGCTTCCAATCTTACACCTGGCTGGAAGTGGCTTATAAACATCATCTTGATCGAGCCAGGTTTATAATCGAAGCTAGTCACGCCGCACCCCCGTTCACAACCAGCTTTTGGCAGCTTTTCATGGGTGCCAGAAATAATTGCGCTTCTCATTTTTTCCTCTATATCCAAACAACCCTCGTCCCTGCACTTGAGAGGTGAGGGAAGAGAGAAGGGATTGTAGAAAACGCCAGGGGACAATCAATCCGCAAAGAGGATTTCAAATCAGAAAACAGAAAGAAAAAAAATGCGAAAAGCAAGGTAATTTCAAGCTACACATGCTTATCTCAATTCGATAGAAATACCTCCTCACCAAACTCCTGGTTGCGACAAAAACTCGAAAATACAGACTTGCCGGGCCGGCGTAAGAAAAACAGCCGGATCTGGGAGAGTACGTGGTGGGCGTGCATTCTCATCTCATACAATTTCCTCCGGCCAGATATTGTTGGGCTAGTTTCCGAGAGCAGGAATACTGCGGAAGGAAATGGAGAACGGCGATTAGAACAAGGCGGCGTGTTGAAATTCTGGGCGAGGTTGGGTCAGGAGGAGAGGGTAGTGGCAACGAGAGGCATGGTTAAGAAGCTGATGCAGTCATTGTGGACATGTTATCTGCACTGGGAGGTGGTAATGCTTCCTCGGTCTTGGGTCGTGTCGGGAGTGGCAGATGCTGGAGGCTGGAGCAGCGCTATCACTTCCTCATGGCTCCCCATACCCTTCCATACGAGCTCCGTTTTGCTTATCCTGTCTAACCCGTCGGGGTTGATGCCGTAGCGCCCAAGCAGTATTCTCGCTACTCCCTTGTGCCCACACTGAGCAGCATCGCAGAGTGGCGTCCGGCCCTTACCATCCCGTTTGTCGTGATCGACGTCGCTCCGTCCCAACAGTACCCGCACCACTTCCTCATGCCCCATCATAGCTGCCCACCGGAGCGGTGTTTTGTCGCCTCTGTCCGGCTTGTTGGGGTTGACGTCATCCCGTCCGAGCAGTATTTTCACCACTCTGTCGCGCCCATTCTGAGCAGCATAGCAGAGGGGTGTTTTGCCGTACACATCCGGCTTGTCGGGCTTGACGTCGCCCCGTCCCAGTAGCAGTTTCACCACTCCCTCGTGCCCATTCTCAGTAGCATGGCAGAGTGGTGTTCTGCCGTACACATCTGGCTTGTCGGGCTTGACATCGCTCCGTCCGAGCAGTATTCTCACCACACACTCACACCCACAATTCGCAGCACGGCAGAGTGGTGTTTCGCCGTACCTATCTGGTTTGTTGGCATCGATGTCGTTCCGACCGAGCAGCATTTTTACCATTTCCTCGTGCCCATCCCAGGAAGCATGATAGAGTGGTGTTCGACCATCGTCATCCGGTTTGTTGGGATTGACGTCGTCCCGTCCGAGTAGCATTTTGACAACTTCCTTGTGCTTATTATACTTGACAGCATTCAGGAGGGGCGTTTGGCAGCGGAAGCTTGCTCTGTCGGGGTTGACATCCTTCAGCCCAGGCAGCGCTTTCACCACTTCCCCGCTCCCGCGTTGAGCAGCGCACCAGAGTGGTGTCTCGCCGTGTTCATCTAGTTCCTCTGGGTTAACATCGTCCCGTCCGAGCAGCATTTTGACAACTCCCTCATGCCCACCCCACGCAGCATAATGGAGTGGTGTTCGACGGCGATCATCTAGTTTGTCGGGGTTAACGTCGTCTCGTTCGAGTAGAATTTTCACCACTCCCTCGTGCCCATTACCAGCAGCACAATGGAGCGGTGTTTGACGGTGGTCACACGGTTTGTCGGGTTCGACATCGTCCCGTCCAAGTAGCAATTCCACCACATCCTCCCGCCCGTTCCGGGCAGCCCACCCGAGTGGTGTATTACCCATCTGTTCCTTTCTCTCGATAGTATAACCTAAACCCCAACAATCCTGAAGGCGGATAAGCAAGCAATAAGTTATCGCGGAAACCAAGGGTTCCGTGATAGTGAAAGTTCAAGAAAGTGCTTATGTAGATTGGGGGAGATTGGCCCAGGGTCGAAAGGTGGTGGAGCTGCTGGGAACTCTGATAACTCAGGGGGCATTTGGCGTGATGCGATTCTAGTTTGAAAAGGTTTTTCCGAACACTGTGGCCATATGTTAGGGCTAAAACTTAAAGTGACGTAGGGTGGGGGGTTCTCCACGAGTACGCCCTCAACAAGGGAAATGCGCTGTACTTGTATGCACAAGAACCCCCAAAACGCACCCCTCCCAACCCACCAACGGCCCAAGGCCAAAAGGTTTATTTTTTCAGCGACTGGTAAACACTGAAAGTTGCATAAAGTTACTCTACGGTGCTGGCCAATACCGGTACTCGAGTAGTGTCTTATGTTTGAATGCGCCAAGGTAGCCGAAAGTAAGGCGCAGAGGTTAAAACAGTTTTTTACGGTTATTGCGAGGGCCCTCCGGTATTATCCCGGTAGACAGTCCCTTAAGTTCAAACTTTTACCAAAAAAACAGAATACCGGTATCCTTCGAAATCACCACCTCAGCCCATGATAGGATCCGTTTTGCAAGTTGACGGGACTGAGAAACCCGGTTCATGGCATCCAATGCAGTAAAAGTACGATACTCGTCCGGAAGGCGTTAACCTAACCCCTCTCAGGAACGGTTATCTCCAGGTCACGAGATCAGCGAGTGAACGGAGATGGCGAATCTCAAAGGTTCTCACTCTTTATACGGTAACTAAAATCTGGGAGAAGAATAGCTGTTCTATGAGATCACCAAAACACAACGACCATGCCACATCTCAGCGTGGATCAGTCATACTAATGTACTACACCGGTATCCTCTGAACCAGTGAGAGATTGAGGTCCATTTGAGTACCGTAATCCGATACCATTTCTGTGGCTCAGCTATTGCTCACCCTAACCACCGCAATAGGGGGGACTCACCCTCGGCCGTTTTTGCAGTGAAACCTTCAAAACCGTGCCTGCGGAAAAAAAAAAAGAAAAAAGGACAACTTGCATGTACGATACTGGAATCATTTTCAAGGCCAGTTTCGATGCTATGCGCTACCGGTACGGGCGGTGGTTAGTTTTGACATGGCTGGCAAAATCCGAGAAAAGAATAGCAACAACCTGAAACTATCATAAATTAAATACCCGAGTATGACGGATAGAGAGATGGCGTATTTTACCGAACCCAACGCTTACAGTGGCTGAAGCTTCACAGTAGTCATCCACATTTGTTTTAGCCCAGTGCATCAATTACCTGTACTGTACGTACTTACTGTAGCCCCACACACATTTCGCTCCCCAGCCTCCTACGCCAACAGCATCACGAAACGGAGCACAGCACTCAGCCATCTAAGCGTGAGTCCCCCCACCCCACTGTCAGAGCCGCGTACCATATCTCACTTCCCGTCATGCCCCCCCATGCGAACGTTTTTACGATTCCGACCTGTTCCGATGCGTATCCCCATAACGGCGAAAAAAAAGATTCAACAGCGCGATTCAGTGCGGGAACACAGGCCAAGACTACCAAATATCAATAGTGGTAGCACAAATCTCGTAGTATACATCATCTTCACCAAGCTCAATGTGGGCTGTCCTGAAATAGAACTTGGATGGGTGCAACCGCAGAGAACCATATTGGGATTTGAGCCTGGCTACATTCGATAAAATTGTGAAGAAGAAGGTCGGGGCATCGGGCGGCCCCTTCACCCGCACTCCACTTCAATGTGCGAAACTGGCAGAGCTTGGGGATACATGATATAGTCCGGCCAGGCCAGGTCAAGGTGAGACTGACTGAGGCGATAGGGGCGGCGGACTTCCTGGACCTCCGGTTTCACCTGAAGGATTCGGCCTATGCCGTGTGGTCTGTCATTACCGGCGTCTCGTCGATGGGCACCCGATATCTACAGATGCGACGGCACCTCAGCATGTCTCAAGATGCCCGCATGTATCCGCCAGTGGGGCGAAATACGTAAAGGTATCTTCTGCTAGTTCAGGCCCCGAAGACGTGAGGAGACATCAAAACTGTTCTAATTGGTTTAGGGCGTTAAGAGCAGTGCGGATGCTATGCAATCGCTTACCGCACCACCTATTCTTAAAATGTAGATTAATCACTGACAACTACAATCATTTATAGGATAAAATACTTCTTGCCTTATTAATTTCCCTCAACGTGCAAGGCGAAGGGTATCCACAACCCCCAATCTCACTCCCTAACTCATACCTAGCTAACTTAGTAGTAGCGTCTAAACACGAGGTTCACTAAATAGTTTCCAAAGTGGAAACAAGTAATCCACACCTTAGTTGACGGCTAGACTCTGAGTCACTTTCTTCGGGTGTCAGAGATACTTGCTCCCCACACTTTTTCCCTTGCACCTAACAAACCTCATGTCTACTCCTCAGGTGTGGGGAAATCAGAAGAACGGGATCGTAGATAAAATAAGGTGACAATAAATCCCCAGAGAGTATTTAAAATCAGAAAAACAACCAAAAACCGCGAATAGCGTGGAAATCCCAAGCCACACCACGCCCGCTTTTCTCAACCCCAGAGAAATAGCACCCCTCTAAACCCTCGGTTATAACAGAAACCCACAAATCGGGTGCTCGGCTGCAGAGGAAAACGCCAGAGGGGATGGGGGAGCATTCACACATGGTCCTCAGGGAAAAGGAGAGAAATCCCAATTTAGGTCCCCAACACATAAGCCACTCCCGGCATTGAGAATCGATGGTATTATAATCCCCGTAGTATTTTGTGGTTATGTTGAGAGTACAGATATGGCAGAGCAGAAGAACACAGGTGTGTGTGGAGACATTTACGGGAAATGTATGAGTGGGGGTATACATGTGTATAGTGCTGTGAGTACACAGATGAGTGTAAGGGGTTTACCGTACACTCATATGGCGGCTTCCACCTATGTATTAGATAGCCTGCCATCTTTCGTAGAGAAACAACACACTTCTCTCCACCTCCGATCCCATTGACAAACTGTGCGTGTCCACCACCTCCATCAAGAACAAGGATACCGCACCGTAAATTCAACTTGTCTCCGTCCTCCGGCATAAAGTCCTCCATAAGTTACCAAAGCTGTGTATCATCCCTAGATCTATTTCCAACTATCCCTAGGCTCCCAACCCAAAATCCGCCGGCTGCATGGAAACTTCATCCCTCGCCACGTTCCGCAAGGTGAACCTCGTGATGCCAACACAGATCATCCGCAATCAACGCCAGTCCGTTCATGAGAGTGTAATCGGATAAAGCTTCCAATTCCAAGATTTCCACCACTTCGAAGGACGCAATGAAACCAAAGTTTGACGGGACCCCCCCCCCATGTTCTGGTAAGCCAAGCGTCCTACGCCATCAAGTTCACAGAATCAGCGAGAAAGCTATCCCCCTATTATTATTTTTTAGGCTTCACCCTCGAATGCCACTCATAGAATACCAGCTCCGATTCGCATCCCCAGGCTTGTACCGTGTTCACAGCATCAGTATCAATCTCTACCCCCGGCAATCCAAACCAGCTTATTTTCACTGGGATCCCAAAGCATTAGCGTTACTATACCCTAGGCTTCCAATATTTAACCAAGCCCCCGCCCTAGGCCTGAAACCCTCAGCGATACATAAGCACACACACCAGCGATCCCGTTTCCCGCATGCAACGCATTCCCTAACGAACCGAGTCCCCCGCCCACCAGTTCTAACCTCCCAATACAATTACCCAAGTTCCTGCCAAGTATGTATATCATACCTCTACTAGCCCTTTTAGCCAACGCGCCTCAAGACCAGACTCTACACATATCGAGAGCTCTCACGAACGAAAGCAAAATCTAGAGAGTTTACCACATACACCACCTTGTACCATTCCAGAAAAAAAGAAAAAAAAAGCATCACATGCAAACAACGGCCACGCGTTATGATCCCGAATGTCAAAGGAAAAAAAAATGATTCCAGCCCGGATGGTTTACTAAATAACCTACCCTGCGAATCAGGATGAGCCTCGGAATCATATACATAGATACGCCACAACGCCAGGAATCGGTCACGGCGTTCAAGTCAAGTCTATCGAAAAGACCGCGCATACAATTTTGACCCCAACTCCTACAGCATATATTGGATGGTAATATAATACGACACGATACCTGAACCCCGGTTCAAGCCACAGCACTATGACGCCCCGGACAAGGGGGGAAAAAATACGATAAAATGAAACAGAAACCTCAGCCACACTGGGAGACCGTGAAGAAATAATGAGAAGAATGGTGAAATCCCGAATGGCGGTCGTGAATGCACTTTCGCCGGAGTGGGGGAGTCGGTTTGCTTGGAGAGCTGATTTTTCGTACAGTACTGCACCCACGTGACGTTATATAACATATATCCACGTTCACATATATCGAATGCTACGCTACTCGAGTATGCATTTATAACTCTGATCGGTTAGAACTTGGCACTTGCTGACTAGCCTATCCCTCGCGTGGACGAACAATGACAACAACGTTCAAAGAGTCTGCTAGTGCCGAGAGTCATCCAATACTACTAATGTCAGACCTCCAAGCCTACCATTCACTCAAATATACTTACTACCTACTATCTCCGAACACCATCAATACAAATCACGGTGGGAAAAAAGAAAAAAAAAGGCATAAGGAAGGACCTGGCCCGGACCGGCACCGCAGCAGCCCCCAATTCTCCGATCGGCGAAGGAGGGAGGGGGGGAGCCCAAAGCACGCTTGCTTATGTGACCAGACACCCCTCCCGTGAGTCCTCCACCAATCAAAAAGCCCAAGTCGGCCGCAAGGGCCAGTCCGGACCAGTCCGTTATGAAAGTTTCTTATGGCATGATACGATACGATACATCTAAAAAGTATTATACAAGTACTTCTCATTCTCCCCGCCGCATCAATACATTAAACCCCCGCGCACCCAATCCCAGTGGGAGGTTCCCAACCAACTAACTTATCCTAGACCCAAGACACCCCACGGGTCCCCTTCCCGCCAGCCAACCAACCGCAAAAACAACGTACAGTACAATACACTCCCGGCACCAAACGTGAGCAGTTGTAGCAAACACGGGACCGCACCGGGCGGTACCGCACTCCGGTTCGATAGAACATCCTAATTCGTTACATCCCCTCATTTTACAGTACCTTGCGCATTTTCCGCGGACCCCGAGAAAGTGAGAAAGATAAAGCGATGGGAACAAGAAATAGATGGGAAGAAATGAAAGGGTGGGGGTAGGAAGGGATATACCGAGTGTTCGAATACCTCTTAGGTGCGTAGCAAAGCTTCGTTCCACTCCCCCAGCGAAGGGGGCATGTGCTTGCAGAAAGGCGTGAGGACTATGTGCCGCAGCCGAAGTAAGTTGGAAGGGGCGCCCAAGCAGTGCGTCAATTATTGGTTTCTGGGTGGATTAGTGGTCGAATATTCGATCCACAGCCACGTTACGCGCCCCGTACCGGCTTTCCCGAGTGAGGAGGGTTTAGTTCCCCCGGTATTGCCCAGGCTTCGTTGGCATAAGGTTGGTATGGTATGCAAGTATCTGATTGGGGTGATTCGGGATCTATGGTTGGGAGTGCCAGTGCCATCAATCCCGAGGACATTAAGTAACATAATCTCGGGATTCCGGGAGTTTTCGTATCATATGGTATGGTGTTTCGCATCCCACATTTTCCCTACAGCCTACGATTACACCACCCCTATTCGGGTGATGACCTGTGATTTAATAGCAGCCGTAGCACATAATTCACTATTCTAACAGCGGAGCCAGCACAGCACCATTTTAGTCTAGGCTGCCAAAAACCTGAGTCCACAAACGAAAGAGGCACAAAGTCCCCATCCAAAGCACGCTAGCAAAACCAATCCCCCTACTCCTGCCCTGTGACTTCAGGCTTTTGACCATATGCAACGTACCTATTTAGCCAAGTCAGCGAATATATATACACCAGGAAAGAGAAGTGAGTAGAGCAAACATCTTGAAGTAAAAGTTATTTTTCTTGTTGGTGAGTTCAGCCCTCACTTGGGCGAGGAACACCTGAATTTCCACCATACTCCACTAAACCCTCATCAGTGCCAACACTCCAAAAACAAGCCGGACGGGGACAAACCCCAAGAACGCGAGTGAAGAGCGCAACAGTAAACCCCTCCATTGCCTCCAGCATATTCAACAGATTGTACTTCCCGATCTCCTTCATGTGGGCATCTCTCGGCCAAGTCCCAGTTGGAACCTTATACTCCTTCTGAGTGACATTTATGAAGCCAACATCCTTCAACCAGCCATCAACATTCCCGGCAACATCAAGGGATTTTCCCGCCCTATCTGCAGCCTCAATGCCAAATCGACACCACTTATAAATTGGGTTATCCTTGGGAATTAACTGCCCCTCGCCGCGGGGACCATTGTCATGGTAATATGCAACTGTAGTCTCGACAGACTCGAACCATCCACCCGGCTTGATCCTGGAGTAAGCTTCGCGAAGAAGGATCGGCCATGACCCCACTGAGCCATAAATCCCACGAGCGTGGATAAAGTCGAATGCATCGCGGGAGTATGTCCAGGGCTTTGTGAAATCATCCACCTCAAATTGGCAATTCGTGGGAACCCTTCACAAAGTAACGCATTCGAAGTTAGCGAGCTGCACCAAGAGATTGGGGGGTATTTAAGGCCATTTAGGGGAGCCACCAGTTTGGTTGAATGGGAGATAAATCGTTTCCAATTATTTGGGCGCTGGCATAAGTGTCCGCCATATCAATCGCCCAAATTCCAGTTCCGGTTCCGAGATCCAGGATTTTTTGTGGATGGTCTCCGATAGGGGCGAGATGGAGTTTTCCGTCCAGGACGAGCGAATAAATGTGGTGGCTAGTGAGCGTCAGCTGGCCGTTGCATTCCGGGGGGAAAAGGGTCGAAAAAGATGGACAAACAAGATATCCAATTGTTCATTTTGCTTGCTATCGTTGGGAGCCCAATAGTGACCTTGGCTGTACGCATGGTATCTAGAATACAGGTTAGACTCCAGTCCGGTCCGGTTCAGGGAAGAGAACCTACCGGCGGCCATTCTCATATACATATGCCCTCACCTCGGATGCGAGAGAAGTGGTGTCACTCGGCCTGTCAACCCGGGCAAAGTTAATCTCCAAGCAAACAAATGCTAAAGCAAAAATTCTAGGGGCTCACGCTCCAGATCCGTAAGCTGATTCACTATCACTGCCCGACCCAGGATCATCAGCTTCAATGATCTGGGGTGTGTCAGGCTGAGTCTCGGCCATCTTTAGGTTGAAGTTTGTGGTTGGGCTGGGTGGTCATGGTGAGGGAGGAGGGATGGAGAGAAGAAAGGGTGTGGTAGTTATTTCTCCCCTCTAATGTTTTGCATAGGGGCGAGGCGGGGTACAGCAGTACGAGTAATTTTCTAACATTTGTGAACACGGCTGCCATTGCATATGAGCAAGAAACCGGCCGGAGCCTCAAGGTTTTTTTTTTTGTGGTATGCAATACCAGTCCTGTTCACAAACGCCAGAAAAACTACGAGTATCGCAGATAGGTAATTCGCAAGCAACCTTCCCATAAAGGAAGTCCACCGTACGCAGGGAAGCAGGTGTCGGCTGTACCGTACAGTAATCATTCAATGATGGCCGTCCACTGTAGGATATATGCATAATACCGAACCCCATACGAGTGGTAATTCATCTGTTACTTTTCCCACGGAGTTCCCCATCCCCCAAATCTGTAATGTACAGACCCGTCATACCGTAAGGCCAACCCTTGTTGGTATTCCCACAACTCCAGATGTTTTCAGACTTGAATGTTCGCCACATCCCAACTCCTTCCCACCGATCCACGCTCCCCCTTCCCTCCCATCCCCACAGTCCAAAACGCCCTACCAGTACCCTTATTCCCGGGGGGATACATGCGAAACCAGGGGGCGCAAACGAAGACGTCCCCAGAACCATGCAAGCCCATCATCAGTACCCTCACGCTTAAGGGAGAAAAATGGGAGGAATTTCGGTGAGGCCATCTTCCTACCCCGATCACCCGAGCACGAACTCGAGCACAGTAAGCTACAAGTACTAGTACGGTACAATTTATAATGACATGACATCCGACGGCCGGTGCAGTACAGCGCCGCTACTCTTTGGCTGCTCCGATTTATCATCGATAACGGAGAAACCCGATTGGGTGGAACCAGGGCTTTCGGCGCAATTCACACGTGTATCTGGAAATTATGATCATTTCGAGACACACGGAGAAGACAGACCTGACAGGTCAATTCTTGACATTCACCAGTCCGTGCAGCCAATCGTGCTGTTGGTTAGGGTAACCGGCAAGTTCTTTCTCGGTAATCTATCCTTGCTGCTATGGAAATGGGAGATGCGAGGGCGTGGGGCGTGGGGCGTGAGAGGTGCGGGAATGGCAGCGGTGGCGTTTTATGATTAAAATACTTCCAATACCGGTACGCTATTAACTTTACCAGGTTGCGATCCTCCTAGATCCGACTCGAGTGGCGATCCAGCTTATGCATTTCGCCTGGCTGTTTGCAGCACTCGGACACCAGACGGTGCCGGTATTACCGACACTACTCGGATACCGGTATATAGCAGAGCGTGCACTTGTATGATATTCCCCGAGAACCACCTCCCCACCTGCAATATCAACATGACCGTTACCGTAACACCCAATACTTTGCAGCAATCGTACTCGAGTACTCGTACAGATCCTTGTGGGATGGCTTTTCCTCGAAAACGAATTGAATTTTAGGGGACCGGTACGAGATCTGCAATTGGCTGCGAGTTGTCCGCACACTTCCCTCCGTAATTTATGGCATGGGTAGAGTCCAAGTATCATACCGCCGCATCATACCAGCACCGTGCGTGTATAAACAAACAGACACGCTATCCCCACACCGGGAATACCGCCACAAGCTATGATGCCTCCTCCCCACAGTTACTGCACGGTACAAGCACCACACCCAATGCCCATCGACTACTCGGGTATCATACCGCACTCTATCGGCACGGGAAAAAATCGCCCACTACTGCGCAAACACGAATTTTCCCCCAAGGTATTGCCAGAGCAGCACCATCAGGAATATCTTGTAATTTCATCATAATCCAGACCTTCATCTCCCAAACCATTCCAAACACACATCACCTCCCCCAGCGCTTGGCCACGCACAGACAGGCCCGGCACCAGTGCAGAAAGGAAGGAGGTGAACCAGGGGAGCCAACAAACCATTAGACCAATATTCCTAAGGCAACTGACTACCCACTTTTACTTTTAGCAAATACAGGTACTTGCTCTACAAATCGATCAATCGATTTCTCAAGCGGTTCCGAGGAACACCATCCCACCAACAAACGAGCAAAACAAGAAAGCAAACAAAGCATCTCAGACAACACCGCTTCGATGTCCAGCGGGGCCTAGGCAAATCAATTTATCGCATGGCTTGGCTTAACATAATCGATGCTGGGAACCTGGTCGATGTCCAAAAAAGAACGCTGCGATATATTACAGCACCACCTCCTCTACAGGCGGACCTCTTGACATTGTTGCCAATGAACGATCTCACCCACCCCTTGTCCGACCATCCCCCTATTGAACCCATAATAAGCGACCGCAACCACACCCACCGACCAACACGGGCACCAAAACGCCGCAGAGCTAGTTGAGCTCCCGACAGCCGGCTATTACTGCACCCCTGCCTTTTTTGCTAAATCCCCGATATACCACGGCACTGCCATTGTACGAGTACTCGTACTCCAGTACCGGTATATAACCGCTAGGTTACCGGTACGACATAAAGCCCAAAACACCAAGAAAGGAAACGAATCCCAACCCTGCCCATTCGCCCCAACTTCACGGTCCCTCTAGCTCGAATCAACCTCACCAGGAGCAGACCCACCAAACTTTGGCACTCGTGTTAGGAGGTCCAGCCCAGACATGCTGCCCTCCAGAGGGTGACCGCCCTCACAATTGACCGGAAAAGCTTTCGTGGCAGCCTGAGGCAGCGCAATACCAGCGACACTTGCCAGAGAATTCGGTTGATGATTTACCTCCTAGTCCCACGATTAGTTCCTTCCCATAATCCTATAAGGCTCCAGGAGTTGGTTCGGTGAATTGCCCGTATTCGCCCTCTTTGGCAAGGAAGGTGAAAAGCGGGGTATCACAAGAATATTGTAATAAAGACTAATTCACATCCACCCTACAGAGGTGATGCTGCAACTGAGAGAGGAGCATGATGCTACTATACACCACAAGCTGCTGGGAACGCGCCATGCACAGGAAAAAGGGAAAAACATTGCAATGTAAGCATACTTGTACAGAAGCACGCAGGGTAGGTTCTGTACGACCTTCCTAATGGGCTACTCCGCACATCGGGTGGTGCGGGTGAGCGGCTCATGGGGCATCGCTCTTGGCAGTCCACGTACCTGACCGACTTGAGTGGGATTCGAGGTTCGGGATCGGGCAGCTACGGGATTGGTGGTGGCGACGGTTAGGGGTTTATCCTAGGTTGGTCGCGAATACTGTATTCTATCGGTGATGTGGTACGAGGACCACTACAAGTACTCAACAAGTACCCCATCATCGCACCGACGAGCTCCCGGAGGGTATACTCTAGCAGTCTGTGCCAGCATAGGGAAGATATGCACCACAAACGAATCCCGACAAACCATACTGCAAGGAATTTCTCGCGATGCAGTAGCCAGCTGCATATTGGGGTCCGAGTTCTGGCACTCAAACACCCGATTAAGCCGTCTTTTTGGTGAGGGCAGGGATGCACAATCAGGCGCAGTAGCACTAGCATGCACTGTACGGCACGGTGCCAACAGAGGTCCCATTGGTTCAACCACGCTCCGAAAATGAGAGCTCTCTTCATATAACAAGTGGTCCACAGTACGTGTATAAGCGGCACGGTAGTTAGAGGCTCAGTGCAGCGACAGCTGACATTGGAAACCTACAGCAGCTGAATTCCAGTTTCTTAAGCGATAAGAATGGTCAACTGACCTTGCAGGGAGCGCAGCACCGCTATCTTTCATACCATACATAACTGTTGCGATGAAGATTGAGGGGTCAAGGTTATCAAACGGCAGGGAGCACGGTTCCCGTAGAGGATCCTATGCCGGCAAACCCAATCACGAATAAGCACCGATAGCTTTGCCTCTAAACCTATGCAATTCCCTCCGGCCGAAAGCTCTCCTTGAAAGAGTGGGCAAATAGCGAGCCACTCTGCTACCTTTAGAACTACTTTCACTGAAGCCCACATGCCCCCACACGATCGGTATATGTCGTCGATGGTCGGAAAACCGTACCAGCAAACCTCGCAGTCTTCCTGTGCCATGGCCCAGCGGGAGGGACTCTGCAGATAATAGTCCGGGGAAGCTTCTGCGTTCCGGCAATCAGAGGCGGCCCTTGGGTGTATTGTACCACATTTTGCTAGTGGGAATTGAGTACGATGAAGTAATCTCCCAAGGCTCCTTCCTCTCCAGTTGTATGCTAACGCGGTAGCGAAACTCGGGATGGTAATCTAGACATCAACCCAGCGCAAGACGACCTTTCCACCAGTGAGTTAGTGTCGACATCATAAGTTCCCATGATTCCATAACCGGCGCTCACAGGGCCCCTACCAAACGCGTGCACCGCCATAAACGTTATCCCCTGTGCGATTTTCCAAGTTTGTGCCTCTCTTGAATCTTGCCCCATTCTTCCTTTCTATCCTTCCCCTATCTCCTACATCACTTATCGCATCAAAAGCCGGACACCTCCTACACTTGTCATGGACAATTTTGCTCCTAAATCCGCACCCCCCTCTGCCTCGAAAGAACACGGACTTAGTTTTGGGTAATGAGGCCTTGCCACTTGCGAGTGATTCTTTGTGAAGGACTATCACTGCAGACACCCCAGCAACCCCGGTCCCCTCGAGTCGTTTTCACCCCCGAATTCACGAAGAAGCAATATCCTTTTTAAAGCGGGTTCATTGAAACCTTCCTGCTCGCTAGGGATGAACCGGGTACCCAATCAGCGTTCCGGTGGTGGTGCTAGCAATCCCGATGTTTTGGATTGCAGTGATACAGGCATTGCTGGTAAGTGTGCCAAAACTAGCAAGGAAAGATTCCAACCCCCTCTTGGATATCTCCTCCAGATCCATTGAAAAGTCCTTACTACCTATCGAAGGCGTGCCTCGTGCTCCAGATCCCCAAGCTTAGTGTGATAAAAGGAATGAAGGAGAGACGGAAGGGCCCTGTTCTGTTCTAGAGCTCCAGGTGTGGGATAGGCTTCCACTAGATGGCTCTTATCGCTCAAAAAAAAAATAGTGGAACCACACCAGAACATACGAAGAGCGCTACTACCACTGCTATTCCATACAATCTCCCCTTCCCAAAACTCTTGCGAAACAAAGCGAAACCCTAGCATATAACGGGATTATCATGGGGACATGAACAGCCCACGTCCAGAAAGTAGAAACTCACAACCATACCCACCTACCTCTATCTCAATCCAGCAACACACTTACAACACCGACGACCTAACAAGCAATCTTGGCATGAATCCACCGTCCTCCGGAGCCCCCAACCCAATTCACTAAACCAAGACACAAGCGACGCCACCAGAAATAAATTCTGGAGGGAAGGAAGGAAGGAAACGGTATAAAGCGTGCGATAATACGGGGCCCCTCTGTTCTTCCGTTGGATGCATTGCCTGATCATTAGCGCGAGCTGTGCTTTTGGGAGTTGTTGGGATAGTATCTATAATACGGGCAGACCACATCGCAATACTGTACCAGTATCGCACTCTCCCCCGCACAGTCAGTTACCCGAGTCCGGTGCAAGTATAGATAACACCACCTACCACCAATATTACAATTTCCGAATCTCGCTTCAATCTGGGCCATTGAAGGGTCGCTCGGTCGATCCCGGCGGGGGGTTTTTTTTTTCTTTCTTCCCCCTCTCGCGCTGGTACGAGTACTGTATTCGTCCTTGCGAATAAGAGAGGAGCCGGCGGATGGATATCGAGGCCTTAATTTATCCCGACTAACAGTTGCATCACAAGCTACCGTATCACACTAAAACCAACTACCGGTATCATACATGACTACGAAAGCTGCACCCATCCATCACATCACACCCGTAAGTAGTCCCGCTAGCTCAATCGGTAGAGGGCGAGGCTCTCAATCTCAAGGCTGTGGGTTCTAACACTTTGTAGGGCTTCCTTCTCCCGCAAGCCCACACAACCTCCCTTCACCCTTCCAAGGGTGCTGTGCTGCTATGATACCGTACTATTAGGAAAGTGGAGGACACTCATAAGAAAGAAACAACGACAACAGACACTGTCCAACACCTGCTTGCTATTTAGAAGTCTCTAAATTATCCCCTTCTATGGATGAGGCAGATGGAAAAGTAGCTAGTAGACTAAAGGGTTGAACAGAGGAAAGGAGGCAGAGGGAACACAAAGGAGAGGAGACAATTACCACCAGAATTATTATGATATTATTATTATCTCCCCTTATCTTTCTTTCATGCAGCGCAATCTCTTTCATAGACGAATCAAGTTGAGGATAAAGGTTCATCATGGAACAAGGTTACATCACCATCTACTTACCTTCCTCTTCAACTTTTACCGTTACCAGTGAAATCCTTTGCAGCTTATTCTTCGTCCATTTCCAAGAATCCCAGGTATGATATCAGGGAGCACGGATATAATGGATTGACATTTGCCATTTACCCACCAAAGAACGGCTAGAATCAGAGAAGAGAGGAGCTGATAGTACTGTACTCGCATGACATGACATGACATGATACCCGGGTACAACTTAATAGTAATGACGTCCACAACACCACGGAGACTT
Organism: Tuber aestivum; assembly: GCA_900010015.1. Classification (NCBI taxonomy): domain Eukaryota; kingdom Fungi; phylum Ascomycota; class Pezizomycetes; order Pezizales; family Tuberaceae; genus Tuber; species Tuber aestivum. Next base: position 219,533 of record LN891075.1, read on the forward strand.
TTCCAAGGGAAAATTATTATTATTATTTTCAATAAACGAATGTCTCATGTACAATCCCGTCGATCGATCAACCGCTATTCCGCAATGCACGATACGAGTATGTCCGCCGATAACCGGCAGATGAAGTGCAAGGAGGTAGCGGGCTAACGAACAAACGAACCAGGATCATTGATAGGATCCCCTGCACTGCACAAGTATTGTACCAGTTACGATACCGGTACTCGCACAGTACTAGTACCGGTACCGTACAGCAATCGCCATCGAAGCATCACGTCAGAGCACCATACGATAAAGCAGAATAACCTGGGGAAAACCATGATACCATACCGTGACAGTGCGATACGGTATAGTACAAGTATGATACAGCGCCATAGCCCCCCCCCCCGCATGCCATGCGTGCAAAACCAAAATCTCAAGAATCAAAGGACTCAGATCTTCAACGAGGTAAGTTAGACATAAGCTAAAAAGAGAAAAGAAAGAAAAAAATCAACCAAGTAAGCGAAATTTCCAACTACCCGGTACCGGTACAGTACAGTACAGCACAAGTATGATAACTTAACACCTCGAGAATCTACAGTGCGGCACGGTAGGAAAAAAAAAAGAAGAAAAAAATTGTCCCTGGAGTTCTCCCGGCCAAGCATACCGTAGACTACCGCCCATCCAATTTTTACTCGAGCAATCAATCATACGCACCGGTACTCCCCTATCCGGCCCATCGGTGCCGGACGTAAACCGAGAAAAAAACCCCGGGGGCCCTGGGTCCCAGCCGAGACGAAGGTTGGCTAGACCAACGTCAGTGGACTGGGTGATTGCCTGCTGTCCGGTGGGTGGAAAGACGTCCGCGGACGAGGAAGCGCGGCGGAGCGGAGCGGGGGTGCAGAGTAATGTACTGTACTAGTACAATACGGTGCAAGGAGAGGGTGTGGGTAGGTTGTTGGGATTGGGATTGTGGATAATCTAGCTTGAGCAGGTACCGTACGGGTATTCCCCCCCCCCCCTTCCTCGCAAGTACCCGTACTCAGACGGGCAGTTAATTTAGCTTAAGCCGCAAAGTACTCGAGTAATCCCTGTCTTGTACGAGAATACCTCCCCCCTGTCACTTGAACTCTATTGTTAACCCTTCCATTCTATTTTTATTCCCTGTAATTGGTCAAACGCCAAGAATGAGAGATGAAGGATTTGATATCAGGAATTTGTCAATACCCTAGAGATACATGGTCCAATCGATTGAGCACCAGAGAAAGGATAGCCCGGGAGCAAGTGTATGGGTAGACGGACCGCACAACACCAATCACTGCCACCAATTCCCAAAAGTAAAGCCAAGAGAATCCGAAATGAACGCAATGGATGGCTGAACTAGAGGAAATATATATACACAATATATATATATGCATGTACACAAATACACCACTCCCCGAACCAAACCCAAAGAAAAGGATAAAACTGTACAGTGGACATTACGATTACCACTCCAAGGAATCAATCCCCTCACCCTCCTTTTCCCCCAATGCATCCGTATCTAAAGACACCTGAGAAAATGAAATCCGGAAAATTCCCTAAAAACGCCAATATGCAAGTATGCTCTCTATGCAATATCCACCACCCCATCTCATGACTTCGTGGACAAGAGTTTGTAATGGGAAGGAAAGGAAAGAAACTGGTAAGAAAGGAAATGAGCATCCACCACTTCCGCCTCCTAGCAATATCAAGGCCATCCATCCTCCGAGTGTAGTCCAGCCGCAATTACCTAACAACAGCAGCAGGCTCGACCGGTCTCAACCCGTTCAAATTCTGAGTCATATCCGAGGCGGTGGAATGCCTGGATGTCTCCACCCGCGGGGCTCCAAGATTCTCCTCCCCCTCACCCGCGCTCTCCCCGCTAGAACCGGTGGTTGCCGACGGGGCCTTCTCCTTCAAAACTATCCGTTCATTGAGCATTAGCACTCCCTCCGCTACAACACGTTAAGAAACGAGGGGAACATACCCGCCATGGGAGTGGTCGAGGAAGGGATGAACATCCTAGCAGACTCCACGTCACGCGGGTACATGGCATCGATTTGCGAGCCGGGTTTCGCGCGGATGTAGTACCACAGCATCACTCCTAGGCCGACAACGGAGAGGAAGACGATGACCCCACCGAGGGCGAGGGCGGTGGTTAGGGATTTCGTAGAGGTAGTACCGTAAAGGTCCGACATTTGTTTTTCTCTTTATCCTCCCCTCTCTCCCTCTGTACCAATGGGGGGTGGGCGATTTCGATTCCCAGATTTTTTTGATTTTCTTTTTGATTTTTTTTTTCTGAGTGGCAGCGAATGGGATGGTAGGCGTGTGCACGAATCGTTTGTTCGCAGTGGATGTGTGAATGTAGGGTGGACGGGGACGGCGTGCCTAGAAAGCGAAAGGAGCAAACTCGATGGATGGGAGAGGGTTTCGTCGGGTGCGTGGAGGGGAGGGGGGTTATCAATCTCGCATACTATCCGGAACCCCAAGTCGAGGACGGGGGACGTGCAGGACAAGAATTGAATCTCAAGAAGAAAGAACGGAAGGAAAAGAAAGCAAAAGGAGGACAAAGAAGGGCAAGAAAGAGATAAATAAAAGGCAGACGACAGAGGGCATAAGGGTATAATATATGGCATCATGTCATGGATGGCTTACACTACCGTACCCTACCCTTACCGCACACCCACTAACCCGGATCCCCAGGAGGCCAGTATGATAACAAGACACCCTTCCGGGCCCTCCCCCACCACCCATGGCTCACTCACCCATCCACAGAGTTGAGCTACCTCTAGGGATGAGGCATAAGGGGCTGCAATGGCCTGGTTAGAGCATATCGTACTGTACCCGCATATGGGCGCTCCAAAGCGCAGTATTGAGCATTGACATGGTACGGCAGAGCACTCACGCTGGAGCACACCCCTCCTAGCCCTTAACTTAGCCCCCGTCAACATCATCAAATCTCGCACCCCAAGCCAAGCCAAGCCAAGAGAACGGGCGCAAAAAGTATTGGTAAGCCTCCCGACCCTCACCATGACAAGTACGAGTATGCGGAATGGCAACTCGGTCCTGCCTCCGCCCTCGCCCGGCCTCAAGTTGGGGTGGTGGAGCCGGGAGTGGAAGAGGTCAGAAAAGCCAAAATGCGTGTGAGAACGGGGACGTCGGACGGAACGATGTTATGCCCGACGAATGAATATGAATCCCACTCGGGCGGATTACTCTTCGCTGTCTTGGCAATGGTTTTATTACGTAGGGCCCTGCCACAGAGCAGTTCCGTTTGCGGCTAGGCCCGGGGCTGAAAACGCTGCAACGGGAAAGCGCAGTGGAAGCGTGGTGAATGGCCTGTTCGAGTGCTGAACGGGATGCGGTCCCGTTGGAGTGTACTCGAGTACATAGTACTGCAAGAGTACTCGCACCGTACTTGCACGAGTAAGCGCGCGCGCAATTGGAAGTCAGGGGGAATGGGTACTTGTACAAGTATAGTAGATCCACGACATCGTGCGGACCTTGGTAACTGTAGGTTACGATGGGGTCATCGCCATGCCATAGCACAGGGAAGGCCCATCGGATCTGGGTTCGAGATGCGTCGCACAGTGATTTGAGGTGCCAGGGCTGGGGTTGCAGCATGTTATGGCTTCCCGAAATAGACGGGATATGATGGCTCGAAAAGTTTGGCGGGCTCGCTTGGTGCCGGTTCCAGACTCCCGCTAAGGGGGGGGGCTTGCCTCTGAGACTTGTACCAACTCTTACGGCTCGCTATTAAAAGTGCCCGCATGGACCCGATTTTACTATTACCGTATTTACTTGTATGATACCCTACGCCACTCTGCTATTTCCATTCTGTTACAGTCCACTGAACCCTCACACTACCCTACCCTACCCTACCCAACATCCAGTTTTACCCATTCCCTTGCTTCATTCATTCATTCATTCATTCATTCATTCATCCATCCATCTAGCACAATATCCAATCACCCCTCTGCGATAATTTTACATCTATCCATCCCTCGATTAAGCTCAATCACAGCGATCGACAATCCCGAAATACCCCACTCCAGGGGCCCAGTTCCCGTCCCCAACACCAACCTCACCGCCAGATCCCATTCACGAAACCTCAGTGGCATTTCCGATGAGATTGAGCCCATACCCATCCTGACGACCGAGTATTGTGCCATCGACCTTGGTGATGCTAAAATCGACACTCAGGGTCAACCGTATCAGCTCTTTCGCCGCGCTCATCAGCACGCATAATACCGGTTAACCGCCCACCACCATAAGCTGCCAAATAGGCTCATTACGGAAATGAAGGGGTAGGCAGTGTACTCGTACGAGTGCTGTGCATATCCACCCCCACACTAACCCTTACCCCCGTGTTATCACCACCCTCGCTCCGAGACAAGCGTGTCACCGCGGAGGAATAAAGTTAGGGGTCTACGGCACTGGCAGCTTCCGGGGCTCCGGAATGCTGGTGCACAACTGCTCAGCCTTACCGCGCTCCATCGCACTCCATCACGAGAGCATACATGATATATCGCCCCGCCGGCCGATAATCGCTACCACTGTCGGATGCGCGAAGCTACCCCCGCCGTGCACCCAGTCCACACTTCCCGGTCGGCCACCGGATAGCCCAGAGCACTCGCCGATGACTTTATGCGCTGTTGTCGGGCTCTGCACTTTTATTTCTCTCCAAACGTCGGAGATGCTTTCGGAGGGTGGCTCCCTCGTGCCCTCGGCACCCCACCAACTCTCAAAACAGCCAAAAGTATCCCCAGAGAATTGCGGGACCTTGTAGTGCTCTATTGCACCTCGCACCCTACCTCTAGCAAACTTTGTTGAGCCCAGGACTCCCGAATATCCCGCGTTGCACCAGGTAGAACTTCCCTCATTTATCGTCTTCAAAGTACTCCCACCGCCCGACAACATACTGGTAACTCTTCCGCTTGCAGGTGAAGCTCTAGCAGCTCGCGTTGCAACATACCTGCCGGCCCAGAGTCAGCCAGTTCCCACTGAATGGCAAGTATACTCTCTCGCGTGATATTATGATGAGCTCCTGGAAGAGCTTTCAAGAATGCCGTCCAGCATCTGTGGTAGTAGCCATCACTATACCCCTCCCCGTTACTGATCTCGACCAATTCTATACCAAAATGGCCCTGCATGTCCGTGTTTGTCGTGCAAAGCACCCCACCCGATATCCCACTTCCTATCATCCACCCGATCCGGCCATCAGCCCCCCAAATGTAGATGTGGAGATCTTTCCCCAGAGAAATTTGCTGAATCTTTTTGCCATGGAAATTAGCAGTAATGTAGTCTCCCTGACGTTCCCCCACTTCCACCAAAAGCCTAATCTACCTCTAAACTCCAGTATCTCAATGAAAACTTGAGGTGTTCCTATTTTCTCTCCATCAATGTGTACGGGTCCCGGGGAGATGCACCCGTACAATACAAATAGTATTTTGCAGGTTGATCTAAATTAACCGCTCACTAAGCCTCTATGAGCACCTAAATCATACCTATGCCCTTCAATTGTAGACATAAGAATGCCAAGAACCGACATTTTACTCCCAATTTGGAGGACCTTGGCACCTCTGGCTCCGGATACCTTACGAATTAGCGACCGGGGAATTATCCACCCTATCACCTAATGGGGCCGTGTTCCCACCAGTGTGGCTGGAAATCCATTAGGGTTGAAGTCGATCAATATTCTCTTGGGGGGAGGGAGCACCACGGCTCCAGATGTCCCTCACCATGGGGGATCTCTGACAAGGGATTGCAGGGATGTCCCACTTCCGGAGACTCGGACAAACCCAAGCCGTGACAACAAACACCAAACATTCCCATAGGTCAAACAAGAACGCACGAGCCCATCAGCGTTATACCGACAGTAGCGCTGGTCCCCTCACGGAAGCAGTGCTCGAAAAAGGGTAGAACTCGAGATCCCACTTGCTCAAACTGTCGGCCGTCTCGGCCTGTCTAGCCATGGTCCGACGTTTCCCCTGACTTCCATCTCGAGTCAATGCTCAACCCTTCAAGATTCCCTCCCGGAAATCCGAGAAAAAAACTTTTCCGAGATCATGCAACATCGGTGCCCTCGTATGAAGGTGGGGGTACCGGAAACAGTGCAAGGTAGAAAAATGCCTCTCCGGCAGCTCCCCCAGCATCAAAACTGACGACGAATGTGCTACTGCTGGTAGGAGATGTGATGCTAGGAACGGCGACGGAAAGTGAATTGGGTATGATTGTGCACAAGAGGATGTCCACCGAATGGCAGGTGAGTTGATCGGATGCTGAGACATCCTCCGCGATATTCTGCCTGCGTGAAGCGGTCACCCCCAGTTACGTTCACTTGGTAGAAAGGTCCATTAGAATTCATATACAAGTACCCGAGGCCGGTAGAACCACGTGTCGCCCAGGTCACCCCGGTTAATCATTAATTTTCCGGAGCGGCATCCTGACATCCATCCTCCATCATACCATCTCCCTCATCCAGTTTTCCCATTATCCCTAATCAGCTGCCTTGATTCGCCGTCACACATACCAACCCACATTAATGTATAATAGGAAGAAAAAGGGGGGGAAGAGGAAAAAAATTAACATTGGAAATAATTAAAGCAATCTCGTGCCTCGATCCATACAACACACACCTGCGCCAGTGCGGACGAAAAAACCCCCAATACGCTGGGTGTTACGCCCTACGTTTTCCGTACCGTATCCAGGTTGGGTCTGGGTCCACTAGATTCGTAACTATAATTTATTCGGGGGAACTGGTGGTATGGGCCTTATCATCAAATTTTAGTTACGGCGGGTGTCCGGTTGTCTGTCTCGCGGGGTCTGCTGTGGGGCACCGTGGGTTCTGTGGCCACTGCGCTGATCAAAACACTCTTGTTCATATACAGTGTATCATCCAAGTAGTGGGATATTTGAACCAATGTGAAATTTCCTGTTTACGAGTGATAAAGTGTGGTTGCACGTGCATGCACAAAATTTGGTGAGATTGAGCGCGCCAAGAATGAGGCTCCCATCTCAGGAACACGTCGACACCTTTCTTCCCCCCGAGACTGATCCTGCCCACCTTTTGCCGCGAAAGGCTCACCCGACCAGTACTCTCAACGCTTTCGACATCCATTATGGCACCTTCGATAACCTCAGAGAGGCTCAAACTTTCATACCCGCTGTACGGCGCATCCTTCATCGACGCCGACCGCCTGATTGTTGCTGGTGGCGGGGGCGAAGGGCGTAGCGGTGTTGGTAACAAAATTGTTGGCTCTCCTCTCGCTTTCGGCAAGCTGGCCTCTTGTGAGCGAAGCTAAATGGATACAGACGGTTATAGATACCTCGACAAAGCCAGGAAAATCTTTAGCAGTGGCGTCGGAAATCGGGCTCAGTAAGGATGAAGACGCTGTCATGTCGCTCTCGGCCCTCAACACCCCGTCGGGAGTCAAGGCGCTTGTTGGAATCAACTCTGCTCGAAAATCCAAGTCGAACGAGCACTTCCGGGTCTTTGATGTTCCGAAGGAAGGCGAGATCAGTCTTGCTTCCAAACACGCATTGTTCAGTCAGGTGGATGCAGAGACATATCAGCGACTGGTCCGTGTCGATGTGGAGGGAAAGATAGCGGTCATCGCGAGCGCGAGTGGGCTGGCGCCGGTTTCGGCAGCGGAGGTCGTAGTCTTAGATGTTTCCTCCTTAAATGTGAAGCGACGGATACGGCTGCCTGGGAAGGAAGAGGTTGCGGACCTGGATATATCGAGGGAAGGGAATCGAGTGGTATGCTGCTCGCCGGGGAACATCTACATCGCATCTACGGAGAAGGAGGAGCAGGGTCTGAAACCCGTCGCCCTGAAATGGGGGGGCCCAGACAGGCCGAAGGGTAGCTTCCGGTCCATTCGCTTCTCTGGCGACGGCAAGCTGGTGGCGGTTTACAATCTTTCCGGCCGCTCGGGTGCCGTCATACTGCTTGTCGACGCTTCGGGAGAAGTCATTTCAAGACGGAGCGTGCACAGCGGGGTAAAGGCGGTCACTAGCACGGACTCTTTGGCGCTCTCACCAACCAGCACACTTCTAGCCGTCGCCGGCGCAGACCAAAGCGTCCAGCTATTCCTTGTCGAAGGACTAATTAAGGCAGTCAAGACTTTCAAAAACGTACATTCCTTTCAGATAACCAAACTTGCCTTCTCACCTCTTCCATCCTCCGGCACCACTGTCAAACTAGCAACTACATCGATGGGCAACAGTGTAGTCGTATTTTACATACCGGTGTTCGAAACCGAGGGCAAATGGCAGCTCCGGCAAACCTCCATGAAGCTGACCGCCTTCCTGGTGTTGATCTCACTGGTCGGCGTAGTTGTATTCGCAGTTGCCCTCCAACTAATGTTTAATGCACGGGCAGGCTTTGGAAAGGAGCAAGGGCGCACGGAGAAGTTTGAACACCCCAGCAAGACAGGCCTAGAGGCAGCAGAAGCAGCCGACGAGTGGATGCTCGGCGAAGCGGAGGAAGTTGGCGCGGGGGTCGTGGACGGCATGCTCGGGGAAGTCCTTCTAGATGTCGTCGAGTAATCTGCTATTCGGAAGCGTAGGTGTTTGAGCAATTTGTTGGCGGGAGCGCACGTGGGTTTCTGAACGAAAATTATTTCTCTTTTTTCCCTCTTCTACGAGTATTCTCGTTTTATTTGTGGTCTCTTGTAGTCTTTCTCTTTACCTATTTGGTGATAGACGGCGGTAGGAATTTGGATGTGGAATGTTTTTAGTTGGTGACGCGCCACTCAGTTAATGATTTTTCTCGGCGCGGATATGCGGTGCCGTATTGTCCCTGCGGCGGATGCGAGATACTCGCCGCAGCAACGACAACGTGGGTTCAAGTAGGGAAGGCAATGTATGCTATAAAAAATAGCAGCTTATAATACTTCTCCTCTTGGTAGCTCGTCATGACTTTGGGTAGCATTATGGAAGGGAAGCGCGAGAACGGAACTTGACATGAGAGTAGGGCTGGGTTCGCAATGGAATTTGGTATCGTATGATACCGGGATTCTCTGCCTTTAGCTGCCATCACGGGCATCTCACAATCTTCTAGCCAAAAAAAATTAAATTCACACCCTATCCCCCGCTTTGCTCCTTAATCGACCAACCTATCATACCAGGCATAACCCCACCCCACCCCCCGGAGGACCGACGCACAAACCGTGAAAAACGAGTGAGACAAAATGACCTCTTGGAGTGAAAGTGCGATCGTGCTCTAGAACGACGCTGTATCTATACTGCACAGCGCTAGTGGTACCGGTACACGTATTATAGCTTTTTGTTCGCCTTTTACTGAACGAGTCACCCGACTGGCGCAATGGTAGCGCGTCAGACTTCTAAATTCACCGATTTGGATATGGCTATCTGAAGGCTGTGGGTTCGACCCCCACGTTGGGTTGTATTTCTCTTTTTTTATTTTTTATTTTTATATTGGTCGGCCTCTTTTTTCCTTGTTTTCTTCTCCCTTCCCTTCCCTTCCCTTCTTTTTTGGTGGGGATGTCTGTGGGTGCTGGTGTGGGGTTTGTTTGCTTCAATCCCGTACGGTTACAGTAGCGGTAACCTGTTGGACCCGGACTGATTCGGTCGGGTATATATTAGCCTAGTACGAGTATCGTCGAACTGGCATAAAACTAGCTAAATTCCCCAGGACCCTACTAAGTAAATAAAACACCACCATGGGTAGTAGATTGGGAAGTGAATCGGTAGAAAGGCACAAAAAGTTCGGAATCCGCAAATCTCAATTGAGGTCCATAATGGCGGGGAGCAAATCCAGAAGAGTATAGGAGATATTCCCGATAGCACAGTGTGCTGGGTATTTTTTTTTCTTTTCTGCTGGGTTCGGAGTTTTTGACCGGGGAACATCCAGATCTTCTTTCCTTCCTCCCTTCCCCCTTTGGATGAGGGGAGGAAACCTACTTGTGTATAATAGCGAAAGCGTTGTATTTTAGCTTCTAGTCATTACGAGGGAAAGGAAGGGTGCAGCTACACTTTGCTAGGGAGTTGACTACAACGTCCTACACTGCGAGATTCTCAATTATACGGGTTCCGGTTTTTAGGCGCTGTACTGTGCTGTATTGTGCTTGAATTATGTATGGGACACAGCGTAGTATAATGTATATATTACTCGAATATGGGACTGATATCATCCTGATCCTAACCCAGCACGGCGGAGCACAGTACGGTATAGTGCTACGAGTGGGGCCGAAGTACGAGTCGGACATCCAACTCTATTCACTAGCGTCCGGAATGAGGTGAACCGGTTTCTGCCCATCAAGTTGTCCCGTATCACGCAAGGGGAAAGGGCTTGAATGGTTGTGGGGTGATTAAGAGATAGCGTAGGGGTACGGTTATAGTTGGGTACAGTACTAGTACAGTACAGTGGGTGGAAGGAATACCGGTAGTGCTGGACTTTTGCTGTTAGAGAGAGGGAGGAAGGTACGTTATGATATGGTCAGAAACTTTGTTGTCTTGCTTGTCTCCTCGTCCCCCTCTCGAAACTGGTGGCGAAGGTAGATGTGTATATCTATTGTAAAACGGGGTCGAAAAGCCTTTCAGATCCTATTCCTCTGCAATCTCCTATGTGTGATGGCGGGGGGGGGAAGGCATTTATATCCAGGAAACCTCTCTGTAGGATGTTAGATGGATCTTCTATTGAAATCCGCGGCACTCATAAATGGTGCACCGTACGTACATACGGTACTCTTGTTACTTCCGGAATCGTCCACCGCGTCCTGCCATCCTTCCATGACCTCTGGCCTTTGTTCGTTTCCTGATTTCGCAATGGGTTCCAAGGGCAAGAAGTTCTTGCGTTGGCGATGCTGTATCGTACCTTTTCGGCTCCTGAAATTCGGCGTTTCGCCTTCCTCATTTTATCATTATTGTTACTCTTCGGTGATGGCTGGTTGCGTGTTGGCTGGCGGTCCTGCAAGAACGACGGGACTTCCTGGATGATTCTGGAAAGGACAGGAGTACGGTGGATCGCCTGGGGAGGTGTATGTGCCTCTGGAGGTTTCATCTGTCATGTCTCTTTCCCATTTTCACTGGAGTGCGGGGAGGGATAGGGACTTGCGTGGAGGATGGGAGATCTTGTGATTTCTGTTTTGTATACCGTTACCTCCTGTCTTTATTGTTAGTTTGAGGGGATGGAATAACAAGACGGAGGAGTTTCGGACCATACCTTTCTCACACGCTGCTAAAGCCTAGGGGTATCCCCCTCCCCCCGACTGCACCGCCGGGCTGTTTGTCAATCGCAACACAGATATGCACCCCTCCCCGTGCGAGACAGTTATGTGGGTTGTGTCGTGGGGGATGTAGGTTGGTGGGAGGTGTGGGAGTGGGGGAAACGGTACGGTATGAATTGTAGAAATGTGGCGTTTAGCAGCCAGTGGTGTCAAGAATGCTAGCCAAGGGTACTCGTAGGGTAGGTTCCTTTTTTTTTTTTTTTTTTTGTTTAGAGAATGGCTCTTGAGTCGTGCCCGTTTCCAAAAAAAAAGCGTTTCAACGAGTGAAGAGTGTGAGGGTTCCGTAGGATTGAGGGCATTTCAGGAATGGATAGCTATGATATCATGCCGTGGAAACTGGGATGATTGGGAACAGTGCTTGGGATGGCCCTGGATTTTCCCACTTTGGAATCGGGGGAGGAGCACCGCGAAAGGACCCTCTACCACTAGTCTACTCCAGCCCCTGGTTGGGTCAGCTAGGCAAAAAAAAAAAAAATAGATTTTTACTAGGAGGGGCACGGGGCCCTCTCGGGATCCTCATTTATTCCAGCTTTTACGGTGATGGAGGGGCAATGGTGGAGTGTAGGATATATTACGGAGTATTTGGGAAAAACGGGATGATAGGTTTCAGTGACTAAGTTCTTTCATGGCGGTTTGGAGCCCCTTTCTGACGCTAGAGGGGGGAGGGGTTAGCGGCCGAGCATGCGAGCACCCGTGCGTTATTTGGCACTGTATCATACCACCCTTTTTATATATATACAAATCCTACAACAAGTTCCTGATCAAAGATCACTGGATGGGTCGCCATGAAGCCGTGTTATCTATTTTCACATTCTGCTATATCGTACTGTTGTAACAATCTTGCAAGTAAAAGTCCGCCTGGGGGTGACATAGTGGTCAACAATGGAGATATTGTGCGGTCTACGAACAGACACGACGCCATAAAGTGTCCGATTAAGCTGAGAATAGGGGCCGCTCCAGTTGCACCGCTTCCCCCCCCGACCTGACAGTTCCCTGGCCGGAATGGCCCACTCCGTGCAGCAAGGTGTAGGTGGTATTCAACTGCGATATAGGCAGCGAACTTCGTAGGGCATTTCCCCGCGGTATTGGCGATATACCTGTCATCAGGTCCAACCGTTTGACCAGTATGTCAGTTGCATGCTGCTGTGGGTTATGGCGGGGTGTCGGTGCCGCTGGAGTCATTGGAGATGATAGACACCGGGGAGGTTCTTGTTGCCTTGAATGGAAGAACGATTGGATGTTGTGGAAGTGACAGGAGTATGGTGAATCATTTGGGAGTGCTGTATATTGCTCTAGCGATTTAGTGATGTATCGAGAGGTTTCTCTAGACACTCCTTCCCTTTGTTGTCACAGGAGTGCATGGATGATTAGGGTCATTCATGGAGGAAGAGAAATGTGTGGCGATCTGCGGAAGGATTTGATTCTGCTTCACACATACTCTGTCCCTACCGTTAGTTTAGAGAGTGAGGAAACGAACAAGGCAACAAGGTTTCTGAAGATACCTCTCTCTCACACTGCTGGAGTCCAGAGATATTTCTCCCACTATACCGCTGCGCTATCTGTTAGTCACCCCAAGGCCATTCACACCTCTCTCCGTGATAGCTCTGTCGGGGGGTATTGGGTTCTCGGGTGAGCATGATTTGATATAGTGCTAAGGGGGTCTACGTAACTGACCGGATAGTCTCGGCTTGGAACTCCACGGGCACTAGGAAGAGCCTTCGGGTTATGGAAGTTTGGTGTGCTGTTATTTCGAAATGGGGAGGGAAGAGAGTATTTACCTGACGGGAGATCATCTACTGTCCCGCGTCGGTGAAGGACTATAGGAATGAGTACCTGAGTTGCCCACAAACCTAGATGTTTAATGAATCCGTATACGCTACTCTCACCCCGCCTGGTTAATCACTGCGAGCTTTCGATGAATTCGGCAACGCTCTTGAAGGGGTACTGTTGAGTGCACTTTCTCTCAGCGTTGGAACAGAGAATGTTGCTCAACTGTGCTATATGCCCTACCCCCTGGGATCTCAGCAGGGGAACCAAGGGTCATCGGAGGTAAATCCTTATTCTTCGAAATCCTCCACATACGCCGCTCGAGTGCCGCGTAGAAAGGGTCCAAATGTTCAACTCCTGGTTTGGTGTGGGGTTTATTGCCTGGGAATCGAAATCGCTCACAACCTGGTGTTTCCCGGCAGAGTGGAACTCGTATTGAAGCCTCTAGCGGGGGTTTGTGTTTTCCGTTCAAGTTGAGTCAGGCTCTTGGAGTCATGGTAAAGGGTGGGCTCGGGGGGGGTCTTGATGGGAACCTGCTGGGTGTGCGAGTCGCGATGTCTCCCTCACGGTGTCCTGGGTTGGTGTATCTTTCGGCCGCGAGGCACAAAGTTGAGGAACGCACTTGAGGAGTTGGGCCGAGGATCGGTAAAGTGCTCCTTGCTTGTTCCGCGCGTGTACCCCCTGTGTACGAAGCCCGAGGAAGCAGAGAAGTCCGTTGATTCCTTTACTTGTGACTCTGAAATGGTCTTTCATCCTGGCCTTCTTCGTGAAAATTCTGGAGGTCTATGATGAGAGACCGGTGGGTTCGACAGTGGTTAGGGATGTTAAATGACTTCACCTGGTAGTGGGCATTAAGGGATGGCCCTCAGGTTCGGGGGGAGGTCGATAGGCTGGACTAGGGTGCTTGGACGGGCTTCTGGCTTCGTCGTTTCGTTGTCTCAGGCCAGGAGCAATGACCTCGAAAAGTTGTAGAAAGATCTCCGACGTGTAGGGAGTAGGGAGCTTAGAGCCCGGACCTTCGAATTTGGCAGCGGTGATGTTGCATTAATTGAGTGTATTTTGGTGCTGAGCTCCTGCTACCGTGGGGGCTCTTGGGATCCACCATCTCCGCCAGCCCTGTAATCTCCCGGTTCAGAGGCAAGAAGTTACTGAGAGTGAATAGCATTTTCCTAACACGGTATAAGATCAAATCACTAGAACATATTGGACTTTTTTAGCCGGTATGGCAATTCTAGCAAACCGGGATACTAGATCTATCGTGGGCTGACGGGCTAATATCTATTGGTAATCTAATAGAGGGTTTCAAGCCGTTTTTACGTTACAGGCATTGTCTTTGGCACTAGAGACAGGATACAGGGAAGGTGATGGGAACGTAGAGATTTACAAATGGATCGGGGGGGGTTCAAGGGCCGAGGAGCTCTCTGTCGTGATTTATGAAGGGTTGAAGATTGGAGGTGCTCGAGAATAACATTTCCGAGGAACAACCTCGTAGGTTTTCTTGCACTAGGGCTAGATTGGGATATCGCTATGCGGGGTGAGTTGAGACATGTGGAGAGGAAAGTTACTAGAAGAATTATACTAGTACGAGCAGCGTAGGTCAGTTATTATTATTGCAGAACACTCCCAAGCGAGCACAGTGCACACTAGAGCTCAGCAGGGTGGACTTTAGCGCGGCTTGACCACGACAACAATGGTTCATCACATAAAGTCACTCGTACTAAAACTAGTCCGATAACAGTTCAGAGGTTGAATACCGTCATCCAGCCTACCACAAGTGGGCCAAAAAGGTATCTATGCGTTGCAGCATGATACCTACAAGAGGGTTTTCACATATTTGAGGGCCCTAACTCTCTCATAGTGAGTCAAGTAGGTTACTTCTACCACTCGTACCCGGATACTTTTGTCTCCCGTCTACCTCAATCTACCAAACCAAAACGTCCGGTTAGACACTAGTTTTCACACCAAGTTTTGCGAAAAACGGGCGTGTAAAAGTGGCAACCCTTGGTACTTACTGCCTTGTCTAGGAGTAATCGGGATTTGATATTAGCTAGGAAACCACACAGTGTCAACCGGTCAGTGTCAACCGGTGAGAGTAACTTGAAGTGTGGTACGCGGCTCCGCATGAAAGGGTACATGGCAACCGTATACCTCCTGCTCAGCCAACATTTTCTCCACGGAATTATGATTTCTAAGAGTCCCGTAAAGTTTACATGTTATCTGCGGATTTGATAACGCGCCATGGAGTTTTGGCGGATTCCGATAGGCTTTGGTGTTCTCAGAGTGGGGGTGAAAATGATTGCCTTTGGTGCAGAGAGATCATCGAACCAAACATGAGGCAGCACAGGCGGTCTAGCCAAGAAAGCTGCGCGCTGCAGGAAAAAGCTTGGCACAATACCTCTCTCCAATAGAATCGGAAGATCATAACCCCTCACGGAATCCCACGTTCTTGGGAACCCCAAGCGCCCTCCAATAAGTGAATTATGCATGTGTTGGTTCAAGGAAGTTAATTTCTGATTCTCTTACATCTTACGCTGGTCATCGAGGGGCTCAGGGACTCAGTGGGGAGAAGTGTCGGTATGCGGGGTAGGTCATTGGTACGGGGCAGGGTGCTGATGTTGATTTTCGTCATAGTTTGTGGTACGCCGGGGGCCGCCTTCCATTGCTCCACAGGGGCCTGGAGAGTTATTTTTTTGGTAGATGTGTTGAACCGGGGGCCAGGCACCTGATCTATCGATTATATTTGCTCAAAGTTGACGGAGAGGGGAGGAAGGAAATAGAGGTGCTCTTAGGGGCTATGTTTCTTGGGTGTGCCGTTGCTAGTGGAATTTTAGCTATCACTGTACCATTATTTGATGCCTGATCCTTGTGATAAGCCAACGCCCGATATGTTTATTTGTCAGTGCCCCGTATTCTGGAAGGTGAGGGGCTTCTGTGGACAGTTACAGCTGATTACGATTGAGCTCGAGGGAAGTACCGTAGTCAAGTGCCAGTGCGCACCACAGAAGGCCCAGGGAAGTCGGGCTCCACCAAAGAACAAATGGCGGCTGAGATTTCTCCTGCGCGTGGCCCGTGCGCATGGAGTGGTCTTGTGCTGTCCTGTGTTGACATGATTGATGCATTGCTGACAGCAGTTGGGCGTACAAGTACCGGTACAGTAAATTACCTGCCGGTTCCGGGGGTATACCGGAATCTTGGCGCACTTCATGCATCGGTAGCGCCTATATTTCCGGATATTTTTGGAATCGTATAGCACCTCTTTAACTTGCTTGCGATAACCGACTGTCTGGCCATTGAAATTGAAGATCGGACTTTATAAGGAGAATGAGGGGATAAGACTGCCCTAGCTCACCGCCTAGGTACACCTAATATTGACACAATTTGGGGTTTGAGGTCTGCTATTCCCCTATGAGAGGAGCCCTGATATCCTTTGGCTGTATGTATTTTTCCGTAAACCTCCATCTATCGTGTTTTGTGAGTTGATTAATCCAGGGCGCTCTACTCGTAGAATAAGAAAATTAACGCATCTATCTCATGGGAAGGGCTGTAATAAAAAAAAATAGGCAGACATCTTCACTCTGCAAATGGGGCTTATAATGGGCAAGGGTACGCAGTTTGCAGGGGCTGTTTTTTCTTGATCCATAGGACATAACGCAGTTCGTGCAGGAGAAGACGCTAAATTAAAGTGATTTGAATCACAACTGGGCACTCTTCCATCCCATGGTGGGATTTCCGTTACACTTGATTCACAACTCTACTCACACTAGGATTTGAACGTATATACAGTGATTCCTCTTGCCCAATATATATGAGCCGTCCTCACATAAATTGCTCTCCGGTACCCTAAACCCACGATGAAAATGCAATCCCGGAGCTCCTTGAGAGGTGGTTGTGCCAGGGGCCATAGAGTTACACACTTTTTGATCTTCTTAGATCAAGGAAAAGACTTAGATCACCCCGATATAATAGTGTATAGTGAGCCTGCTCACGCCTGTATAAAAGTGTTTATCGCCAAGGTATTGCATGCTGATTCCCGGGAGGTGGTCAGACGCGCTTCATTCGTTTTCGTTTTCGTCTGAACTGGAACCCTCGAAAGCTTTCTCCGGACCCCTTCAATGATCAGATACCCACGCCGCTCTTCACCCCGATCTTCCTCCTGTAGAGTCGTGTCAAACTAGTGAAGCTCAGACATGTCAATATCTGGCTGGAGGGTGGGGGTGGGGTTCCATAGCCTTCCCGGTTGGCCGCCGGTAAAGCAAACTCGCACATCCCCGAAAGTGCTCATTCCTCCATCAATCCAACTCCTTTCTTGAAGGATTTCTGTGCGCAATATACGTATCTGGGCTGCATTATGTTACTAATTTGTGGCAGCTGGTGATTGCACAAGAGGCTAGTGGCGTAAGGCTTGAAGTTTGTTGTATATGGCGTTCCAGATATCGTGGTTGCGACTCTTGCAAATGCCCTCAAGACATATATCTGCCGCAGTTTGGGGGTCGTGCTAGAGAGCGCCTGGACAGCACACTTTAGAGGCATATTTTGGTTTCCCAAATTAAATTTGCTTCGAACCCATTGGCTAGAATTCCCGGAACGCTAGTGAAGAACTGGCCTCCTCCCTTGCGGATCCCTCTCAAGGATTTAAACCCAACAAGGTGCAAAAAGCGTTAGTGGTTGGAACCAGAATTTCAGGGTGGGCCGGGGTGAATATCGACGAAGGTCTTGAAAATATCTGCAGGACGGCGCGCGAAACACCCCACCCTCTTGATATGCCGTCATCTCTAGGTAAATTAACTTCCACGTTACTCACGATACCTCTTCGTCGTGTGGTGGAAGAGTTTGCTGCAGCTCAAAATTCTGCGTGTTGGCAGGTGATGTAGGGAATTAAACAATGGGGGGATAGTTTATCGAAATAAACAAGAGAGGTGAGATAAATGCCTAAGTAAGTTTGGACGTGTGACCTTGGGCGTTATATGTCTCTTTCCTCAGTTTGAATGGAGAAAGGTGTTCAATCATTGAATGCCACAACTTTGCCTACGCTTCCATGACATCGAAACGGCCCCACTCCATTCAGAACCACGTAGGGTTAAATCGGGAATGTCTTGGGCTGATAATAGAGGTAGATGCAAAAGGAGACAAGATGCAGCCCCACGCGGGGGTCGAACCCGCAATCTTGAGATTGAGTCTCACGCTCTACCGATTGAGCTAGCGAGGCCTATCAAGGAAGAGAAAAAGTCAAGAATAATAGTAATAAATAATAATGACGCTAATAACGGACCAAGAAAATTCATCTGCTAGAACGGCGATCAAGAACTCTCAATGAAATCAACCTTGTCAAAGAGAATTGAGAGAAAAAAGAAAAAAAAAGTCGAGGACACGCATATCCACCTCGCCGAAGGATCAGAGCCAGCTGTCCCAGCACGTCTTCCCACGATAACTAAACTCAACAACCAACTTGCATATGTCGCCTATCAGTGCGGCGCAGGAGCCAAGTTGGCCACCAGTGGCCCCGAGACTGCTTGTGAAACCGGTGGGATGAAGGCGGGATTGCTTTGCTTTCGTATCGTATACTTGTCAAGTCGCACCTTTACCTTACGACCTTTAAAGAATTGTTGATCGAACATATAGCACGCTCGCTGCGCTCCTTCCGCTGACGAGAATAAAGCCGTTCCATACCCCCGGCCTCTCCCATCGGTCTGCGGCACATCACACCTCTCCAAATGGCCCGCTGGGTCTAAAAACCCCTTCAACTCCTGCCATTGGGTGTCATAGGCCAGGTTACCCACAAACACCCCGCGGGATTCCGTGATTAGCGCTCCGTTGGTAAGATTTACCGGAAGCCCTCGGTCAGGAGTGAGAAAAATGGGAGCGGGCTCGATAGTAGAATAATACGGGTTTACTGCTACCATGAACTGTTCGTTCCCTGGAATCGGTGGGTGATACCCGAAACCAGATGCCGGCATCAATACTCCGGGTGGAGGTCCATACACTGGTGGCTGGAATAGCGGGAAGGCTGGCGCTTGTCTGTCGTTGCTTTTTTTTCGTTTATAGGAAGCATCACTATGCCCCTTAGACGAAAGATAAGCAACGAAAGCCTGGTTCTGGGCCCCGACCCTACCCTCATTATGTGCTTGTTCTGCCCGCTGGTGTTCGATCACCAGCGGGCAATGATCTCCACCCCACGTACGTGCAATGTCAACCTGGATCCGGTGGTGTTCCGCTTGAATCCCGTGGTTCACACAGCGTGCTTCATAGTGAAGATATGCCCGCGCCGCGATACCCTGGTAGTAGAAGGCGGCCTCGGCAGGAGATATACCTGGAGGAAGCATGGATTCCGCCAACGTCTGATCTAGGTATTCCGGCGGGAGTTCTGGTTCCATCACGAATGCTGGTCCTGGTATCGGCCTGTTTGCGACTGGCCATGGTATTGCTGGCACCACTGGAGGACTTGCGACTGGTAGAGCACCCGGACTGTTTAAACCCGCACCCGTTGGACATATGTCGTGCTCATTACCCAATTTCACCATGAGTGCCCTAGCTTCCCACTCATATCCGTCTAAGTTGGCTGTATTTTCGGTACCTCCGCGTTAGCGATCAGTAGCTTCAGGCTCGCCTCGTGGTGCAACAGAGGGGATCACTAACCTACTACTTTCATTGCTTCTTCCTTCCCTCTAACCCTCGCATACCCAAACCCCCTAGATCGTCCATCAGGAGTGAGATAAATTTCGGCCCTCTCAATGCCCGAGGTGTGTTTCCGAACGAGGTCCTTAAGATCTTGCCACCTAGCTTTCCATGGCAGCTGTTGATCTGGCTGTCAGCTCATTAAAATACATATCGCAATGCTAAAGAGGATGTACATTGCCGAAAAGAACTATATAGCCCTCGTGCGTGCTCTCCGCGCTCCTCTGCATTACAATGTTTCCCATAGTTGTTGAAGTATCGGTAGTCGCGTTTTCGTCTTGAGAGTGTGGGGATCGATCGACTGTCTCCTCCATATAGTAACTCGAAGGATAAACCGCCGAGGGGATTCGGGTTGGTTGAGATTTCCTATGAAAATTGACTAGCAATTCACTAGGAGTGTGTTCATATGCTAATACTAAAGCGCCTGGGGTGGTTCCTAGCTGTATATAACGCTCCTACAAGAACTTCGGAGAGCGTCCAGGAAAAATGTGAGGAAAAAAAAGCAAAGGAAGTCTGACTTCAACTCGAAACTGCGCTGCGAAAAAAAGACAGCGTAAACTAGCAAATGATTGCAGGGAGTGTGGACAACAGCTCCACCCGAGAGCAGGCGGTTTAGAAGATTCGCGAATTGGGTGCATTGACCTTCCCGCCACCGCATAGGTACGGTTTTCGCCGCCGCCAAGGTCTTGGAGGGAAATCGGGAGGAGGATCCCCTATTGTACTCTCTCTAATTTTAGCTGCTAGTTTTTCCCGGTGGGATACTCGTCAGGCCTAGGCCCGTTCAGTATCATACCAGTACCGGTACAAGTACTACCGTGATTCCCCCCCTCCAGCTTCACCTAGATAGTTGACTGAATGGCCATATCGGGTATCTATTGGTTTTATCTGGGTTTTGTCTTCGTTCATGTGAGATACTGTAGCGTTGTCAGCCCCATCCTCGGCAAGCGTTTGCACAGGGATTGCACGGTATAAGTAGCGTATCAAATGTTGGTCTCAATGGATTTTTGATTCAAGTGCCAGAGAAAAAAAGAACACAGCTACCACAATAGGTCCTAGTTTGTAGAGTACGGTAGTTCGCAAAATTTTAATGTCTTCCGATCTCAAGGCACATCAAGCGGCGATACTGATCGAGCGCTCTTGCCTGTAAATCCAATTTCGTTACATGCGTTGTCACGCCAATAGCCCAGAAGTTTGAGCAAATCATCAGCGGGGTCTCCAAACTATGAAGCGCCCACCCGTGTGGATCCAACAGTGGCTTGTATGCTCACCCCCTCTTTCAAAAACTGTATGAGTAGAACACCGGAATGATATCGGATGCGATCCCGAGGGTAACCCAACCTTGATTGCGCCGGAGTATTGAGGCCACAAGATCCATCCGGGCTACCTCTCCAATGCCTACTTTAGACTTCCGTCCACAGCCAGCATATATCTGACGTGCTGTTGAATATGTCAATCCCGAAAGACCTTATCAATCGCGGCATACTCGAGTACTGTAGCTGTACGGAAATTTCTTTAGTCGGAGGGTATCTCTGCTCAGCATAGCAATAGCGCGGTTTTCCGGCACAGGCACTGCAAGGCGACAAAGATTGGAAACCCAGCGCATTCTAAATTTCTACTCGACGGCTTTTATAGCAATAGAATCGTGATTTGCCTGGCAGTAGGCGTGGGTCACGGCTATTTCCATAGAATTGAGTTCCTGCGGAGGCATGGGCCATACCACCCCACTCACTTGCTTTTCCCCATTCCGAATACTCGAGTACCGGTACGGTAGAGCGCTCGAGCGCTGCACTTGAAAACTCCCCTAGCGCAATACCCCAGCGGTCGTGTCTCTGCGACCTTGCATCAAGCCATCTTACTCGTGAAGTAAATACTGAGACACTTCTCCACTTTCTACCTGCCCCAGTCAGCAAGCGAGGCCGATACCGGTAAATGGGCCGTGCGGACGCACTTTACCGATATCCTACAAATCCGTGATAATTTAGGGAGAGGATTCCAGGGTTTTCCTGCATCCAAGAGTACTGGAGTACGGGTATTGCCGTGAGACATCCGGGAAACTACTTGTATTACCCATAGGTAGGGCTCAGAATATTATTTACCGCTGATTGTGCTTTGGCGCGTACCATGATTTGAGGGCTGTCAAAAAGTTGCTTGGGACCCACGACCGGGAGAATAACCAGGGTCGGGGTGGAGCTTCTCTGTGATCTGCAAGCCATCAAATTTTCTGGATTCTGGGCAGGCCAACTAGCTCAAACAGTGAATTCTCTACCTGTCACCATTAAATACCTGTCATATTTGAAGGTGTCTCAACTTGTACAAGTAACACACCCCTCTCCTTTCGGGTCGCCGGTCGACATGAAGGGATCAGTACGGTTGCACAGTACGCGAAGAGGTCATTTAGCCCAAAAAAGTACTAGTACCTGTATAGCATGGTTACTACGATATGTTATTGATAATTTTAGGAATACCGGTAGTCCAGTAACGGTAGGTAAGAACTACTACTTTAAAGGACTATGATTCGATCAGACCAGCGAGAGCAATATATGGTGGCATCATATTGCCGGACCCCACGGACCAACATGCCCTTCAATGAATTTTTCTATCATACTGATTCGCGACTCAGGAGTATGATACACTCTCGCTTAAAGGGCTTGGGACCAACCAAGAAAACCCTGCTCCGAAACCTTGGTTCGAACTCGACTATCGCTAGCCCAGTTCCGGGTCGCCTGTGCCAGGGTAAATAAACTTTATTGAGACAATGCTAGGCCTTACTGCACGGGGTTCAAGGATAGGAAAGCCACCGCGAAATACCATCGCCCAATCGATTATAACTAGGTGGTAATGCTGCTGTAGATGGGGTTTCTTACACAATCTCGAGGATTTAAGCGGATTCTGGTATCATACTTTTCCATGCTTGAGTACCCTATCTTTGGTGGCCTCCTCGAGTTTGGGATCGTAAATTACTTGTGCTGTTGTTGTGGCACACTGCAAAGTCACCCCGCCAGTAAGACATCCCCCAGTTTCGCCCTTTCGGGAGTTGCATTTGAGTGATATGCGCAAATAACTAATTAAAACTTCGCTACATTAAAGAAGCAAGGTTTGCAGCAACCGCCGAGTGCATCATTCAGCCCAGAAACCACCGACACTTGGTACCGCAGCAAGTCGGGGAGCAAGAGCTCAGAGCTGTCTTGAACGCATGATCTTTTAAATACGAACCACATACGTACGCAATCGAAATACTAGGAGATCTATCTATAAAATATTAACTTGTATCATATCCGGGGCCTGTGGGCAGCTTGAGTGGCTGACGAGAAGTTCGGGGGTGAATTACCGTATGCAAATACTGTGCTCGACTAGCAAGGACTCACTCGAGACTTCGGGCATCGGTTCCTTCCCCATAAGGGCTTGGCTTTCTGTAGTATTTTGCTCGGTGTGGTACTTTTGTTCATTCCTTTAGGTGTTATGCACGCAAAATTTTCTTTCCCCCCTTGCTTCCCTCCCGCCCTCCTTTCCAAGGTTGTCGGGTTTTTGGTGGGCAGTGGGGGTCAGCCCCCAGCAATCAAGGAGGGGAGCGTGTTGGAGGGTTTGCGTAGTCTGACACAGGTGGGAGCTATCAAGATTCTAACCGGCGGTTGTCGCTTGCACTTAAGCCCAAGGAGCCCCCCGACAAATGTCGTTCTTGTCAAACTGGGTGCCCTCTGGAAGTAATAAAGTGGCCAACTTTCGGTTGTATTGAAACTACCTTGTTAGGTTTATACTTAGGAAGCGAGGCTGTAAAATCATACCCTTAGGAATGCATGGGGGTATAGTTGGGCCTGAGTTTGGGGGCCTCAATCCCGGCCCTAATGTCAAGCTTTTTGCACTTGAAGCGTGTCGGGTGGGGGAACCGCGCTTCTAAGCCTTTGTCATTGACTTATATTAACGCCACCCGGCTCTCACTGAGAAAACCTCCAATGTTGAATCGTTCACCGAAGCCCTACCAGATGATCTAGACGGCACACAGTGTTCTCGGGAGGAGAGTACGGTACATCACGAGAAATAGTGGTAGCGGCTCCTTGAGCTTTCGAGAAAGTCGATAGAAATTTTCTCTATTTGCTACTGTATGATACTTACACCTGCAGTCCAATAACATCTATCTTTAGATAATGCGTAGATCTCAGGAAGTTCTCTTGTTTTCCACTAAGGCCGTGATTTTTTGCCAACTTTGTTTTTTGCTCTTTTTCTGTTTCCTTGCTCCTATAATACCTGTTCTACACGGACTTCTAGGTATGCTTTTAGGTCGTTGTTGCGAGACGGGTGGGGATAGAGTAGAAGGAAGGAGAGCAACAGATCTGATTAGATCTTTTAAATTATATTTTTTCCTTTTTCATGTTTTAGTGCATAATAGGACAGTGTTAGGAACTAATCAAATGCCATCTGTGTAACGTTTAATCTCTTATCATGGGGGCCTACTTGGCCTAGATAACACGGTTCCAACGTGCCTCAAGGAGGAATCACACAAAATAGTCATGGGCAGTCACTCGTAGGTCTACCTTGTCCAAGGATGAGCCTCCATGCCGTGGCCTCACCCCTTAACTCTACCGGCCCCAAGAGCCAGGATTACTGCCCTAAAGATTCCGTCTGCCTCCACTTCCTCGCACTAATTATTATTTCTGAGTTAGCCTATCATGGCTGTGGCGGCGAGACTGAGGCCAGATGTGCCTGTATTAACCCTGTAGCATTTCAACTATTTCGTCTTATTACAGTATATCCTGTCACTGATTTTCTGCAGTAAAGCCTATGAGCGTGGCACTCCTAGCCGGGAGAAAGGTATACCAATAACTAGCTCAGGATATTGCTTTGGCTGTTCCCCTTTTGCTCTGTATATCGAGCAGGAGATTAGTTCCACCACCAATCTTACGTACTCGATGAAGTAAGCCTGCCCCGTTCTCGGTGACAACTGCAGGCTCCGTTGCGCCCTTTCCCCACCCGCGGGGTATATATGCCAACACTTACTCATCTATATAGGAATACTCATCAGAGGGAACTAAAGAGACTAGCTTAATCCTCCCCAGAACATGGCTTCTGATATCTGTGGCTAGATGTTCCCATCGATTGGGTGGCCCAATGGCGAGGCGCTTAACTATAATTCGTCGGATCTCGAGAAGTTGAAAGTTCGATCCCTGCCGCGGTCGGGTGTTCGATACTCCTTGTTTATTGGAACTAAATCTCTTATCTTAGGTTACGTTATATTTACGGTAAGGGAAGGGCAATTTGAGGCAAAATAAATAAATCATAGATCGGTTGGGTTTCAGGGAGCCTTAATGGCGTGATTTTTTACGTTCTAAATAATATTCAATTACTTTCCAGATGAACCGGATTCTAAGTCTCCAGATTGTCGCCAAAGGTCACCAGTTAAACTGGAATTTTACAAGCGAATAGCGGCGATAGCCGCTTGTTCCCAAGATACTGTTCCGCCATTCGAGCGAGCTAGGAGAATGCTAGGTTAGGAATTCTAGGGAAATTAGAAAGGAGGAAAAGGAAGAGGAAATCGAGAGAAGCAGATCTTCGGGGACGCAAAGGACAAGGAGGTTTTGTGGTGAAACCCTCTGGGTGGCGACTATCTGAGCGGATCTTCGATCTATCGCATCGGGTCAACTGAGGGGTACCAACAACTGGGATTATTCTCCCGGCCTCCTTGACTGGCCCCCAGTATTTCAGTTTCCTTGCAGTTGGTTGAGTGGTGTGGTGGGGCGTGATGGCCATGGAGGGGAAGGACTAAATTGAGGGGTTTTCAGATAAG
Organism: Tuber aestivum; assembly: GCA_900010015.1. Classification (NCBI taxonomy): domain Eukaryota; kingdom Fungi; phylum Ascomycota; class Pezizomycetes; order Pezizales; family Tuberaceae; genus Tuber; species Tuber aestivum. The sequence continues at coordinate 245,000 of LN891075.1, forward strand.
CCATAGTTGGGCCTCAAATTCCTGACAGCACACAAATACTGGCCCGAACCAACCAAAGGGAGAGTTATACCCAGAATGGAAAATATCAATGAATACTGTGCGGTTGGCTGCAGCCCGCCGATGGGGTAGGATAGCTGACTCAGGGGAAGGGTTCTTACAGTACTCGTACATGAGTTGTGTGCGGTGGCACAATACCACGGGCGCTGCAGCATGGTTTCAAGATCCGCAAAGACTTGCCTTGCAACCGGGAGGTCACATGCCCATGGCCAGAGCTGATGAGAACTCATTCATAACTTGAGTCGAGATCACTGTATCGGGGCACCCCATTCGCTGCAGGGGAGCTGCAGGATATGAGATATACCACGTCAGCTTATCCGATCTCTAGCAGGGACCCACTGAGCAGCTGGGGGGTTCATAATTGCGTAAAACCTGCTGACGGTGACTTGGGCCCCGAGTAGCCCGAGTGATGCTCTGTGATTGTAAAGGTTAGTATTTACGAAGGATACGGTAGTGAGCTGGCGTGTTTCTCGCACGACCACTAGAAGGCCTCCATCTAGCACTCTGGTGGGCGCTAGCGCCCTCCACAATGCGGTTTTCGTGGAACTACACAATTATGCAACCTTTTTCAAATATCCTTGATTTGTCAATAGAATTTGCGTGCACCCTTCCACCTCACAAAGCCCCGAACGCCTGCTTCATGCACGAAAACCTTAGGCTGTGGACTTTGCTATGCTGTTTCTTGGACAGCCACCCATTCCTCCTTGAGACGCTGAGGCCACCCTGCGAACCCCCAGGATTCTCGGCTGTTTTGACTTTACAAATGAAATCACCCAACCACTCCGCCCGGATGTACAGTTCCTTAACGCAAGCTGCTCTCGCGATATATTATATATCTTTTGGCTGTGCCCTAGCAGAAAAGTGCTGTGCGCTGTTGGTGAAGAAGCTCGTGGCCACCTGAGGTGGACTCCGAAAGATACTTTCAGATTAACTGCAGTCTTGCATCTACACCCCTGGCCAGAATCGCACTCTAGGGTGTCCAATCTAGCAAGGAACCGGTACTCTTAAACTTGGATACAATGCAGTCCGGTAGAAATTATTACCCTTTTTTCCCTCTCCCTCCGGTACCCTCCCCGATGCTTCTTGGCTCCCCAGACTATCCAACCCCTTTAGCTTCCTCCCCAGGGTTATCCTGACCTAACGGTTCTCTTGTCCACGGCACAAAATTATTCAAACAAAATCTTAAAATACTAGTCCGTCCCTGCACTCCTATGTAAGACACTAATCCATACTCTATGCCACCGGCCAACCGCAACGAACCTCTCGGCCACCCTTTGGCAACCCGGAACCGGAAATATAGAATTGACCAATTAGGGCAGCCGGATCGGGCTCGCCTAATCGAAAACCCCTTACCGCTATTCCTGTCACCTGTCACGATTAGCCATGGGGAGAGTCTGTGCGCACAAGAATATCGTAAGGTAATACTTTGGGGATTATATGGGGACACGACTTTAACATACCGGTAGTTCCGTGAGGAATAGGTTTCTTGTGAAGGCGGGGAGGTGGTGTTCTCTAGCCTCTCCAAAATAAATTCAATTCAATTCAATAGCCATCGCAAGTCGCACCCTGCCGGCTCGTGAATCGGCAACCGTAGGCCCACCTCAGCCGGCGTCATCGCGCAGTATGCAGTGCTCGGGGATGGGTTTTCCTAGTTAAGAGATTAACCCCCTAAAGGGTCAGTAGATTACTCTACCGGTAGTCTCAGAACCTTTCTGTTTCACATTTCGTATTCCCCCCTCCCTCCGGATCCCTAACTGCCCAACCAACCAGATTTCGTGTTTCAGTCGCTCATAGCCTTGGACCGTTCCCATCTAAAATACGAAATATGTAGAAATATCATCCGCGCTCCAACATATGACTTCCTGATAAGCTGTCACCCGAATATGCTGGTTAGGGACTCTCTCTTTCCTCAAGCCTAATACCTGAAGTGTAAAACCTCTTCCCGATATGCAGCGACAACAGCACCAACCATAGGGAATGCAGAGCTCAGAGTGTAATACGGGCACTACCGGTATATTGCGGGTTGGTAACCTGAATCAAGCATGTTGCCTTCAACCAACAATAATCCAACTCCCACCAAGAGCACTAACACGGAAAAAAAAAAAAAGCAGAAATTCAGTCCGTGCTAAGTCCCGGGAATGCCGACGGACCCAATCCGTATATCGTTCTCCCGGAAACACACTTCTGGCAGCGCTGCAAAATCAGGAATCCCGTCACGTTCGATACAGCTTTCCGGTGAGGTCTTGGATCTCTAGTCTGGCTCTCCCCCTGTTTTGATTGGCGATTCGTGGGGTGCTCGTGCGTTGCGACGCCGAGCTTGTCATGCAGATCGTCCTTCAAGAGCAAGAGCAGAGTAGCGGATGAGGACCATACGAGCACCCCGTACTCCAACTTGGAATCACCCTGCTCGTAGTGATGGGTTCACTTCGCGCACGTGGCTTCCGACAACACACATGGCGCATCGTTGGTGAGTGCAATTGGCTTTCTGCACTCGTCTATCAAATAAGAGTGCCATGATGCCGATCCACCATAGTGCAGGATACCTACCCTCTCACGATAATTAACTGCAGCAAAGTGAGACCCCTCCGCCGTCGAGTGTCGCAAGGCCATGTCTCACTCGCCAACGAGAGCCAATGAGATTGCTTAGGAAGATTGCTCAGGAAGATTGTTGGTGGTATGGAAGCTATTGCATAATGGTAAACGGTTTCACGAGATCGCTACCACGAACTCTTTTACAATATTAGAGACATTATTGTCTCTTAGGATGGGAATACTCTCTACCTTATTTGGTTAGCCTAGGATATCTCTTTGTGTGTGGGCACGTGGATTCGTCCGCGCTCCGGCCGGGTCATAGTCTACATTTAAATCCATGAGAACAATTCCAACAGCTGTGATATCCATCTCAAATTCAGGGCTAGGCTCGGCCTTGCGTGACTTGCTCTGAATAAGCCACCAAACACAGAGCCAGTCAACCCATGGACCTAAATAACGCTTACTCTCAAACCATCTGCTTAAAGGCCACGGCCACCCATCATCACCACCACCATACCCAGCCTTTCCAATTGTCTGTAGTATCTGGTCCCAGAGGGGACGGGTGGTTTCCCGATAGTATAGCTATAGCCGAACCAAATCCTGACGAAATCACCGTTCCGACTTGACCGTCTACCGACGGATACACAGGGGTTCTCACAGGAGCTGTTCTCACATGAGCTACCAGTTATTTTTATGTGATATATCTTGGGAAGACGCAAAATATTTCACCATTCCAATGAAGGCAAAACAGAAATAAGGTAGGGGGATAAACTAGCATAGCGTGAATCCAAAAAGAAAGCCCCACGCGGGGGTCGAACCCGCAACCTTGAGATTAAGAGTCTCACGCTCTACCGATTGAGCTAGCGAGGCTTATATGCTAGGAAGGCAGCCCTTCAAGAGTTTATACCAAAAAACCTGTAGCAAGGGTCTAGACCTCCTCTTTTCAATCCATTCGAGGGTCGTACCCGCTGGGCGAACCCTGAATCCAATGCACTCTTACCCCAATTCATGATATGATAGTGACAGAAAATAAACAATACAAAACCGCAACTGCAGTTAGCTCCTTGAGTGATGACCCATGCACCAGTATCATCAATTCAGTATCATACCCTAATGTCGCGAGGCATATTGCATTTGGATAAGCAGGGTAGGCAAAAACGCTCTATACTTTCCCCTGCATTCTATTACTTGGCCAAGCCAACCAGACCAATCAGCCCATCCTATGATGCCACCGCCACAGCAAACATATTCGAATGACAAATCACAAAAACCGTTAGAAGGGCAGGAATAGTAACACTGTACAGGTCCTCGAGTGCAAAAGTATGCCGGAAGAGGGAGGCTCTGAGAGAAGAATACCCGCTATTGTTAGAGTTTTGCTTGCAGCTCTTTATAGGTTCCGTGAAACTGCAGTTCGTGTCTCGGGGGCTGGACTCGAGCTTCGGGCCCTAGCGAACTCAAGTATCATACGGTGTATGTTGTAATATCACTTTGTTCAAGAGTAGAGAAAAGATTGATCTTCTATCCCATCTCCTACGAGAAGGGAGTACTAATATACTATATGAGTTTAGCAGTCACTTTGAACAACGTGTCCTATACCATGCGAGCCAGTTTCCTAACAGGACCTACTTGGACCATCCAGCTCGGTATCCCTATACCAAACAAGTCCAATGCGGTAATCATCTAGTAATGGAATCCTGAGAAGCCACATTTTCCAACAGTGTAGAATTGGGCCAAATCGATGCGATGTGACCACTTTTGGTCACCTGGCACTGTAATCTAGCGGTAGGTGCCCCACACAGCCAGTGAGGCGAACTAATTTCCGGGCCATGATATCTGGCAGAACATCACCAACCCTAGTTCACGACTGAAATGTAGTACGAGCACACTGGGGCTTTTCCTTGGACAGCATTGATATCTTAGTTTACTAGTGCGGAATGTAACCGTTCGAAAGAAACATTCCACCGATAAATCATCTTAATCTACCGCACGGACAACCGGTAATATAAACAAGCTTTAAAATCACGGAGATCCAGGTCCCTACCTGATCTAGCACACATCCGACCCCTGAACCCCCGCAAAATACGGGACGGGACGGGACAAACCCGGCCCGGTTTGCGATAGCTTAACCATATTCGGAAGTTGCCATGCAGTTAGTGATTTGCAACTGATATGATCTAAGCTAAGCAACCGATACGAAATTCTCGGGGGAGCGGCTCTGGTAGAGGGTTTACCCCGGTTGTAGCAGTGGCTTGGTTAGCGGTGGCAGAATTAACGTATGACTTGCACCACACAATATCCCACTAGATAAATTATAAAGTTGCCCATAATTTGTTCTAGGGGTTAAGTTACTTGAAGATAGACAGTATTAGTGTGGGAGAGTCTTATACTGTGCCCGCACCCCGTAAAAGTCACATCAAGGGTAATTGGGATCTCCCCGTGTTCTCTCTTTGGGCTCTTGAGCCCTTGTGAACCCCCGCCTTCATGCCTTCTTTTGCTCATTTGATCCGCTCTAGTGCGCGCTCTTGGAAAATCGATGGTGGAATGTTAAACTTGGCCGATGTACCTACTTTTTCAGGGGGTATGTACTGTATTGGGGTGTTGTGTACCGCCAGCCTATCTACTCTACCTATTGGTGAGAGGTTTAGGGGAACAAAGCCCACCTCTGATCACTATCGCTGGATCAATCTATTCCCGAACCATGTCCCATGTACTCGAGTACTCGAGTACCGGTACCGTAGTCCCGAATTTCCCTCCTCCGGAAAAGGGGCGAAATGCCAAGAAACACGGTTCCCGAGACAAAAACGAAAAAACAAAAAAACATCAGAGCGTGTCGGGAGAGGTAACTCTAACGTCCTAGAACATGGCCTGATTATTCTGCTTACGGTATTCTCCGGTAAACGGGCACTTGTTTCCATATGTGGGGTCCGCGGGGCTCTTTCGCCCGGCCAAGGAGGACTTTCAGCCTCCGGGGGAGCCACCCGCCGGTTCCTTTTCGTCAAGGCCACCAATAATCAAAACCTGAGAGATTAAGCTGAGTTGCGCTCTAACTGGTGTGCCTAGTGGGGGAAAAATGGATAAACAAGGAGATGCAGATGCAGAGACACAAACTTTCACCGGCCTCTCGGGGCCATCTCCCTCAGCCCCCCAGTCCCCTTCATCTGGTGGTGCCTGGATTTACTGAAAGCCACTCCTGTTGTGTGAAATCAAAGCCCCGGGCCACCAGCATCGATGTGTAGTTCACGGGACCCTGTTGCTGTGAATGATGCTTTATATCTGAACACATCCATGGGACGCTTCTACACTCTCAAAAACCGTCCAATGACTGGATTTCTCTACACTACCGTAGACGACTTAATCCGGGATCTGACTCTTTTCGGCGAAGCCCCGTGTGTCCTTCGATAGGAATTTTGTTTCCTTGGATAGCGATATGTAGAGCGGGTGTAGTTAGGATAATAAACTATTTGAACATACAATGTCTCTTCGAAGACAGTTACACGGGTAACATTAGAGTACCAGTCCGTCAATGCGCTCATGGTCAGTAAACTTCGAGGAATGGGTGGGGATTTCCATTTCACACCATAACTATATTTCCACCCTCCGGTAGCGTTGGAACCGCCTTGTCCGCTGGATTTCCTGTATCATTCTATCACTTCAATTGTGTGGGTGACCCAACAAGTGAGTATGGATGCATGCCCTATCCACTGGATAAAAACTACACGTTAGCCCCTTAGTGGGATACATTTGACAAGATCTCTATTGGATCTAGAGAGTCTGGTGTCCCCGATCCCCTTTCCACGAGTGATGGACTATGACCGCTAATACAGCTTTTCATACCGTACATGTGATCCAAGTTGATACACATAATATCATAGAAGAAATGTGCATTGTATGATACCCCTAGTGCTCCGTTAAGAGATATCCATTTCCAGTGTTAGATACCGCAAACGAAAGTGTCTCCGAATTCACCCCCCCCCCCCTAAGCCTTGATAACATGGGGAGTATTCCTGAACACTTTCTCGATTTTTATTAACCTCTCCTGTAACTGATAAATAGATAGCCAGCCCACCTCGTGGCTGTGAAAAATCTCATACGTGCTTGTTGCCTTCACAGAGTTTTCAACCTTTACCCTTGGAGCTTACTCCCCCCGATTTTGTAGAGGAATTCCTATAACATAGACCTTAACTATATAATAATCTTTGGGTTAAACTCCCTATCAAAAGGGTCTATACATTTTTGTTTATACTTTCGGCGTAGGACATGCATGTCGAGAATAGGAATCTTTCCCTCAGGGGTTCTCAAGGGGCGCATACAATTACCCAACACCCAAATACCCATGTTGTCCAAAAGTGCAGTTGCCACTCGTTAGTCTGTTCTTGTGGGGCCTTGGTTACACTGTCAAGCGAATCAGTGTTAAGTTTATGTTTGGGCTAATTTGCTATTCTGCTATTTTGGTAGAGAGTGCCTCAATTGTTAATATCATGTTTGGGTATTGATTAATATCTTCAAACTCCTTTTCTTGGTCTTGCATAAATCTCCATCAAGGTGGATAGTTTTTTTTTCCTCCTTCCTTTTTCCACCTAGTGCCCTCTAGTGCCGTCGAGGAGCGAAATTGTCGGAATTTTTATAGATTTTGAAGCATGATAGCTCCAATGGTGGAAGGAGAGGAGAGGAAGCTGGTCTCAAAAAAAAATAAAACACCGTACTACACTCCTTCAGAAACAGGATGCGATATCTAGGTATTGTTGAGATGTTTTCGGGGATATGTTATCTGCTGATTTGAATCTTCAGAGAGTTTCGAGTCGTCGGCTCCATGCAACCCTTCCTACTGGTATGGGCATGTGGATCTCCTTTCGAATCCCATTTGGTAGAAACCCGGTCTACAAGTTGGATATTTTCCATTTTTGTTACCCCAGGACAGATGACCTCTCTAGTAGGGGTTTGCTTTGATTCGCCTGTGCAGTCTATATAATGTCATATCATACTTGCAAAATAAAAAGGCTATACCCCCCCCCCTAACCCTGCTGGGTAGAATTTTAATGATTCAAAAGTTCATTCTGTAGACTAGTGTCTTGGCCGAAATTCTAATCAATTTCCTACGCCTTGATCGTACGCAATGTAGCTACAGGCTCAGAGATAGCATCAATGATATCATACAACCCCTAACAGTAAAACAATCAACTCGTTCTTTTAGTCTTTAGAAGAAACAGTTCTCAATTAAAGATGAGTATGTAGGGCCGCCAAAGCTAGATAGTTCTAGAATCCTTAAAACCCATAGCAGAGGGGTTTGGGGAGGAGGTATGATATCACGTCACTTTTTAGCCCTCACAGTCCGCTCGGAGCTGTTATCATGGGCCACGAAATGGAGCCTCTAGTAAAACAACGGTAGATAGAGCTAGGGATTGACTGCTGGGTCGAGGTGTCACCGCATGTTGTTTGTGTTAATTTGGTATCATGGTAGGGTTGCCGTACCGGACCATTCGGGATGGGGTTTTTCTAGAGTGAGCTCCCAGGGACCCTACTGGCGAGGGGCGGATTGGAGAGAGCTTAACGGCGAGTTCCCTCCAGGTGCGTGATCTGACTGTTATATAACCTATGACCAAGGGCCCTAGCCTACGATATCCTGAGCACCCCGCTAGTAGTAGGGGCGGACTTAGGTGCAGGGGTCTTCAACCTCCGCATCACTCACCCCCCCAAGGTATTTTATAACAATCGAGAAAAATCGGTCATTTCATTTTAACGCTCAAGTTAAATCAGCTAGTGTATCTAGAAACTCAGCTAGGCCTCTGATATCATTGACTTCTAGCCTAGTCCTGATTAGAGGATTGCTTTCAAAGTGTTTGACTTACCGACTGGGGTATGCGAAAATTGGCGGTTGGCTAGTGAGCTACCCCATTTGGTGATTGAAGGTTTCGCCCGCACGGATGGATCATAGTGTTATGCTACTTTTGGTAAGGGGATAAGTTAATTCGGATTTTTCTGCGTTTTTCTTCTTGGTTTCCGGTCAGTCTCCGGGAGCGAGTTGTGTTCACAACCGATCACTCACTATACAGAGCACTATATTTAGACCAATGACTTAAAGTGGTCCATCCTTTCGGCGCCATAAGTAGACTATCGTTACTTCCTGGTATATTTTCAGCCACAGCCACGGTGATCATGACAGCTACACCCTTAGTGTGAAGCATGCGTGGCCTCCGTCCAATCAGCATCACTGTGTTTGTCCTCGAAGTATGGTTGGCTCCTATATATATTTCGGTGCCTTCTCCCTATATAGCTCCCGCCTCTCCCCAAACATTTATCTCCTACAAGATCATTAGCATGTCTTTCTGGCACACGCCTATTCGGTTCAACCCTGACTGAGGGCGCACCAATGCAACTCTTTCTAACACTGAGGAAGGCCGTCGTGGTTAGCACTGGTTTGCCAAACATTTCTAGAATCGAACTGTGGGAACTGCACAGACACAGGGGGTTGCCAGGAGGCAGGCTCTTCGGGGGGGGGGGGGGGGGGCACACTTCCAAGCGAACCCAGGCACCCCCTCTGCTACTAGCGGGTGCTACTTGACTGATCTGCAATAGCAAGACAAATCTCCCGGACAAACAACATAGGTCCAGGGGGTAACACTAACAGGCTATGCGGGGTTTGTCGGTGGGGTACCGTGTTGTATCGCCTGCGTTAAGAATCAGGGTGGCGAAAGTGCGCCCGGCCCAAGGAGCTTTCCTTCCTTTTGATGCAAACCAGACCCCTATATACCCCTCGTTCCAAATCAAACCACTGAGTGGGGGTGAAAACGGTTGATCAAACTATCTAAGTATAGTAGGTGGTTGCGGAATCGTGCATCACGAAATTAACGTGCAAACCATCCTCCAGCCCAATCAATCTAACCCACAAAGGCGAACAGGCGCTCAGCTTCTTATAGCGAATAGTAGCCCCGACGTGGTTAGGAGGTCTCGCCTGTTACCTCACCGCCTTTAAAACCATTGATTCTATCTGCTAAAAAAAAAGGGGGGGGGGGAAAGAAAAATCCCCTCCACCCCTATCAAAAATAATTCCCTGCAAAACTTATGAGTGACAAAGTATGACCGCATATAATCGTATGCCGCAGGTTCGGGAAGCCGTTCTGTAGCGGCCATGGGCTATTGGGGGGGGGATATACTCTTGCATATTGACGCGTGTGCAGGTACGAAGGCGTGCCAGCAGTATCACCACTACCAGAGCGGATATAGGGTGGCGAGCCACTGAAGCAACCCGCACTCACATATATGTCACAGCTATACAACATCAGCACTCCATCTCCAAACGCAGGGGGTTATAGATGGCTTACGAAAGAGCCGCCGAGTTCGCTGAAGCACTAACCATACCCATCAGCTCCGCACTCACGGACAACCCAAACGCAAGAAACTCCAGGGGGGGGCACATGCCACTACCCACACCTATTTATAATATGCTGTAAGTTTGTATACGCCGGCATCAAAGCCCTCACGAAAATCATCATACCAGTAGATACAGAACCCACGTAAACTGGGGCGGCGTTACCTAGCCCGCACCGGATCATATCCTTGTTCAGAACTACACGGATACTCCTTCCAGCAGAGCGGGGTTGCTGAAGATGGCGCGGGACCCGGGGAAACTGCCTTCCGCACTGGGGCAAAAGTAGGGCTCGAGGATGTAAGTTCAGCGAAACTCCACCTTTCGCTGGGGTTCTCAGGGCTTCTAGGATTATGTCACTTGCAGGAGTGTTGTCGTGTGCCTGGGGACTAGCCAGGAATTGCACTGTCGGTAGGTGGGAGCGGGCTCCTACTACCGTAAAAACTCGAATAAACGGACCATGTGCTGTGTAGTCCGAAATTTCCTCC
>LN891075.1:255689-270848 GCA_900010015.1 Tuber aestivum
TCCGAAATTTCCTCCTCTGGAAAAGGGGGCAAATACACACCAAAAAACACGGTTTCTGAGACAATTGAAAAACAAAAAATGACCAGACCTTACCGAGAGAGGCAAGTCCAACGTCCTAGCACATGGTCCGTTTATTCGAGTTTTTACGGTACGCACGACTGGAGGCTGCGAGATGAGGTTGGGTGGAAGCTGGAGAGAGATGGAGTGGCAGTAGTGCTAGTACCAAGAATCCAGGCAACAATACCGGGTTGGTCAAGCCCCGATGCTGAAATGTGAGAACTGAAACGTGCGTTTCTGTAATCGCAGAGTCTCGACGGTGGTGAGCAACTATGTCGTAGCCAGCCGTGGCTCGGGTGTTTGAAGCGGTTGCGCAGGTGCCAACTATCATTTTGATTAACTGACCAATTCATTAGTAAGTAGCAGTCTCAGACTAAAGCGGTAATAGAGGAGCAACGTTATTAGTAAGACTGCTAACTCAACTCTGCGTAATGCGAGTCCCTAACTGAGCCAGTAACGGGATACGGTGGCCTCAGATCGGTGCGTAGGCCTCGGGAGAGGGCTAGTATGTCTAGGTTCAAGTCTGGCCGTGGCAGCTAGTTCTTCCGATTATTTGTATTTCCGTGCCCTGGTACTCCTCTGGGTAAGGGGAGATACGTGCCCAAGTATCAGTGGCATCAGAAAAATAAATGTTCTCCGAGATGAACTCATCAAGCTTCTCATCCCTGGCGACCCATGCCCGGATCGCCCTTGGGTGTCTTGACTAGTCCAAGTCCTCCCTTTGGAGGGACGGGAGCCCCTGGCAGTGATGTTAAAAGTCTGGCGCACTCAACAATAGTATCAAGGAGTTCAGTAGCACTTTATGGGGAGTACGGAATACAAGAAGAGGAATCTTCGAGGCAATATTGGAGGGCGGGGGAGGGGATGAGCTTGAGGAGGGACAAGAGGGCTGTGGTTGGCATGTTTATACTGTTTCTTGGAGAAAACGGTGGAATATTGATACTCTTGATATAATACCTCACAGCTTGTCAATTGAGCGATGGATTGGTTAATTGATCCCCGGCCTATCTGCTCTCTGGCTTCTTTTTCCCGCCCTTTCCCCTCACGGTGTTATAGTACGCCATGCCACTGCTCCCTACACTATCGCCGGAGCCCCCCATGACGAGATAGGGCTCTTGAACAAGCTACCCACTGGCCAATAGGAAGATTATCGTTAGGTGCCTGGCTCAAGAAATTCTTTGGCGACATCACCAACTTCCCGAAGGAGTATCTAGGGCGAGATGGAGGAGACGGTGGCTAGATGCTTAATACGCTAGGGCCGGTGGAGCTTGTAGAGACGGGAAGACGCAAGGCACAAATACGCTACAGAGGAACTGACTGAGGGGAGAGAGGGTGATTTGCGACTTAATGGGATCCTAGGGCGATTGATGAAACGATCATAGGGGGGAGGGAAGGGAGAAAGGAGCCTAGGGAATGGAATGTAGGAGTTAGAGGTATGAAAACCGGCTATCTCCTATTGCAATTATTTCGACAGCGCGATTGCTGATTGTATAGCTATCAACAGTATTGGTGTTCTCTGCGGGTGCGAACAACAAAGGTTATGAGGTGGGTCTCGGCTATCGACGGACCAATAAAATGATATTCTTCTCTCGGCAAGCCGCTTCGAACATACTCGAGTAGTTCGCCGCGCCAAGAATGTCTCTCTGTTTCCTTCCGAGCTGAGCTTATGGCGTTCCTCCGGAACTGTTCTGCGCGCCGTATTCAAGAGCGTGAGACCCACGTTGAGTGGATTGGTGGAGTGAAACAACACTTAATGTCTCGCGACAAAGAAATTAAACCGTGGGGTATTTCCGTACAAAAGCTGATGGTACCACCTCGTGCCCAACCCGGTTTAGCTATGAGGTTAGTGGGGCTTGTGTCCATGTTTCTTTTCTCCTCTGTCTCTCCAATAGCCGGTGATAATTTGACTTGACGAATCAATTGTCGTCGCCGCGAGACGCTCTCGCTCTGGAGCGACGAAACAGAGCACGACAGGTTTTTCATCGATCGGGGTTGCGGTAGGGCTGCATTCTATCGATTGCAATTTCTAGCGAGTTTGCTGAAACGAGCTTCCATCTACCCAAGAGGTGGGTACTGTATGAGGGTTCTTCCGTCTCGCTCTCGATAACTGGAGCCGGCTCATTACAACCATACAAAAGCAAGCTTGGAAATGGTTCCTGTTATCAGGCCCCTTACTCAGAGGAAATAGTCTGAGATCTCGTCGATTCATATTGTCCGCGTAGCATCAGCAAGCCTTTGTACCCGCCCCATATGGATTCGTGAGTTGATTGGTAGTGGACATTTAGACCAACCACCACACACCTGTTTACTAGTTCTAGCAGGAATCTGTCATTCCCCGACTCAGGCAGTTCCACCACATCACGGATACGGTGGCCTGTCCCACGGATGTTCGCAAGAGAGAGAAGATTGTTGTGTTTGGCAAACTTCGAACTTAGGCCCACGGACCCGGTCTCGAGAGTTCAGGACCTAATATACGAACGAGCCATATATGCGGTCAACCCGGCATCCGCAGTTTATCAACCGCATCCTGGTGTATGAATTCGTGCAACATCTATCGTCCAAGCCCCCAACGAAAGCTGTTATAAACTAGTAAATCCTCAAAGCACTCAACTCGACTTGGCCAGTCAGTTAAGTTCAGCGCTCAACCCCCGATCTGAAGTTGATGCAACGATGAATCGAAATTGGAATAAGAGACACATCGTCTTTCAAACACTCGCTTCCCTCCATCTCAGCAGTACAGAGCCCCTCCAAAGCAGGCGCAGTGTGAATGGTTTTCGGATCCGGCCCCTGAATCCACAAGAGGGTGTCGGTATACAAAACGGTGATTGGCGATGGTGGAGCAAACACCCCGGATCCGAGTTTAAGGGATGCTCAATGCTCTCTCCTATCTTTATGCACGGCTATTCTAGATTTTTGCCTTGCCGATACTAGTGTTATAATGACAGCCAGCGGGGCGGTGTAGGAGGAAGAGAGAGGTAATACTCGCACCCCAAAAAGAGCAAAGTTATGATAGGTCGTGAAGAAGCAAAGGAAAAAACGGAAAAAGAAAAACAAGAAACAAGAAACGCAATCTATGTGTGTTGGTTTGATAGATAAGGGAAGAGTTACCTCTACATACTTCCCCTATTCAAACCTACGCCCAACCTTGTGCACACTCAACGAGTTAATTAAAGTCACCTATTAATATCCCGGTACCAAATTATACATTCCCCTGTTTTTGATACCTTACCTGGATATACCGAATATCAACCCGTGATTCGGATGGAAATATATACATATATATTTGCATGATATGGGACCCTCCATGTTGACATGTTAAATTCGAAGATAGTGTTGGAATAGATAAATCCCTCAAATTAAGAAAGCAAAATCTAACACCAAGATATCTAGAAGTGAAGATAGCTCATCATTGAAATTTCGTAGTATCGGATTAGCAAACCTAATCCCTTTGCATCCTTCAAGTCCCCGGCATGGAATAGAGGGACATTTGAGCCCGGATTCAGTATGGAAGCTCAGATCCACGCGGATAATCAGCCGTCCAAATCTTCTATCCCTCCGTTCAGGTATTATATTATACCGGGTTCTTGTCGCTGGCATATTTAGAGTTTCCGCAGTCCGAGCCCTTCTGCTATGCAAAAATTACACCCCGCAATACAATTATCTCCACCGGTAAGGTCCCAGGGAAACTTCCAAATGCTATCCCATCTGGTCCCCAACCGCCTCAAACTCCGGACCCTTCAGGTGTTTAGGAGACGGGAATCCAGTGCCGTAGAAAGCATCAATGGCAACGAAACGACTGCGATCACTGCGTGAAAGGCGTCGTAAGCTTATTTCCCAGAATATGTAATGAAGGGATAGAAACAAAGCACCCGACACCGCAACCTTATTTATCCACCCCATCTACCGGTAAGTGCCTTTCGGAGAAACGCCCAGTCTTGACTTGATTCTGCCTGATCTAATCAGATCGGGGCTAAGATCTGCCGGCACACAACACATCACTCGGAATCTATCTGACTTCTGCCTTGACTCACTTTTTAACCTTCCCTTTTCTATAGCAGTAAGGCGAAAGCACCGTGCAGTTATATAGTGAGGATGATTTAAAAATAAGATGCTATTGTGGCCCCTCCCCTTTTATTTCTTCTTCCTATCTAGCAGGTTGACAACTCCGGTAGTTTCTCGTGAAAGGGGGTTTGCAGATTTCCAGCCGCCAGAGTCAGGAAAAGCTGTGGTGGGTATGATATCCGGAGCTAAGTTTCCCCGTTTACGGGTAAATTCGAACCCTTACGGTATTGTGGCTCGCTTTAATCCCGCCATTCTGTTGCGAGTTATGACGACAAATACTGATAATTCCACCGCTCCCTTCACGATACCAAGTCAGTAGGGTATCGGCAGGGCTCCTATCGCTCACGAGTCACGACTTCAGTTGGCACGTGGCGTGTGCACTGCTACTGGTACAAGTGCCACCCGTCGCCTTGAAGAATTCCTCCAGCACAAACCAGAGACACATAACTTATGTCGCTCGTAACCTCCCCGACTCAAATCCGTGCGATGTGTCGTACTACGTCATACAACCCGTGTGACTCGATCTTCTAGCCTTGGAACCACAGTCCGGCAGATAAAAGAAAAGAAAAAAAAATCAAATTCAGACTCCTACCTGGTTTCCCGAGGTAATCACCAATACTATCATCGTACCACAGAATGGGCGACAAGAGCGGGATCCTTTCACCTTGACTCGCTGCGCTGGGCGAGCTTTTTTATCGTGCCATACGAGTGCCCAGGGGCCACGGCGAAGTGTGGAAAGCTGAGCGCATGCAATGCAATGCAAGCACGCCACGCCGAATCTCAGCAGAGCAGGTATCGGCCCCGAATTACTGTACCGCGCCACGCCGAGGCGCCCACTCAATTCCCTGGATCCCGGCATGGTACAAGTGCGGCATGGGAAGTACTAGTACAAGTAAGGGGAAGGGAAGAAATACAAGCAGGAAGCCAGGATAGAAGAGCATAAGTTAGATGATAGATCGGGTCGGATGTGATCTTCGTGCAGGATCCAGGTACCGGAGGCCGGGGGGTTGGGTTGCTTTGTCGCATGGTATGGGGGAGGATGGGAGCGAGCGACCTGCGTGCAGCTCAGCTGTGCTGGGTTGTGGTATGGGTTTATGGTACCGGTACAGTACCGTACTGTACCGGCATTGGCACGGTTCTCTGCGATACAAGTAACTTACCGTACGTGTCTGCGCTGGGGGGTTTCCGCCTCGTGATAAATGGCGGTACTAAGGTTTACCGTATGGTTAAGGTTTCGAGTCGGAGACGGTTCCTACGGTATCACCATAGGAGCTCCTTAGATAGGGTGGTGGGTACTTTTCCCGAGGTTGTCTCCCCTACCGGTCTTCGCACGAGTACGGTAAGGTAGCACTTGGATGGGGGTTTTGTGCTTCCCTAGCTATGGCTATCATTTTGGCTTCGTTTAATCCAACTTATGAAAGTGCTCACTCTGCTCGGTCAGTGCGACAGGTCCAGTCACTTCCTTGGCGGGGTATCGATGTCTAACTCGTAGCTCGTTTGGGAGGCCATTGAGATGTTTATTTAAGATTGGGGGCGGAGTTAATCCAAAATGGAAACGATGGGTTCTGCTTTGAGCTTTATCGAATGGGAAAACGTTTTTTGTACGGCACAACTGTGCGATTGTGTGGGGGTGGGTGAGTGTAGGGTTCGGTTGGATTTATTCAGGTCTGGATATGATTTAGTGGGTTTTGTTGGGTTGGGTACGTGCTCCTTTTCCCCTATTCGTTCTTTGATGGGTATCGGGGTGAGGTACGGGTAGATTTTCTTCTTCGTCGTAAGATTAATCTGTTTCTATTCTCGTACGGGCCGACATTCTGTCCCCACTGGCTGGTTGAGTTGAGGGTTTGCACCTCTGGCTTATGGGACTCGAGCAGTTGACGGTTAGAAAGGGTACCGTATGATGGAAATGAAACCAAGGCAGCGGGCGCATGGACCCTCCACATTGCGATGAACCATCGCGGAGGAGAGCAGAGAATGGGGCAGGGCAAACGGAGCCGAAAAGGAAGAAGAGAAAAAAAACAAACCTTTTGTCTGGGTTTTTTTGTTCTTTTCGTCTCTCCCCTCCCTTTTGTCCATGATCCTGGCAACGCATGAATCTGACGCTGCGAGGTGAAAAACGGCGCTTACCAAATTCAACACCCCCGCTTCCCAAACTAGGCGGCGAAGCGGTGAGGAGGTCGAAATATCTTGATCATTCTAGCCGCGCCGAGGAGGGGCATTTCTACCGTATGATCGATACGGATTGGATGAGCTTCTCGTGGTTGCAGCTGGGTGGGGATACTTATCAGGAAACGACATTCACTGGTTCGTGGATTTTTTTTTTCTTTTCTTCTCGCACAACCTTTGATTTTGAACTTGTCCGCACATGCTCCTGTGCATGCGAATGAGGAGATGGTTTTGAAATACCGGTGGAGGGGGGAAGAAAAAAGGGTACTTACCCTTCCTCTACTGTGCCTTGGAGACGTGGGACTGGTTTATGCGTATTGTGACCCGTACAGTACGATCAAATGGTGCGAGCCTGTACGGTAGCCACAGGTACCACCGCGGTAACTCGCCGTTGATGATAGGAAGGCTTCATGAAATCTCCACGGGACCAAATCCTTTCCACTTGCGTGGGGGAACTAGGGTATGGACATACGGTACTGCAGCAGGGGAGGGAACTCGCGAACGGTCGCCTTCCATTGCAGAGTGCTACTTCTGGTCGCAATTGGCTCCTCCTATCACTCGGCGGTGGAAGGTGCTACGACTGTGGTTGGTCGCTAGCCTCCCTCCATCTGTGGGTTTTCCCAGGGCGAGCGCTCCGCATATCCGTTCTCTCCAACCAGATGGATGGGTTTGGAGGACTGAAAACTGACCCTGGCTGCGATTGTGAGGGGCGGCCAAAGGCCATGGTTGGTCGCCAGTTCCTCTCACCTATGAGCGGCCGACCTTAGCATTCCCTGTTCTTTTGCGGCTGCTTTCTTGTATTCCCCTCTTTCCTCTAGTGGCAATACGATGCTCGTACGCTTTATTCCCCGTCCTCTATTTTTCTATTTTATTTTTATTTCATTTTTTCCAGTTCCCCGATCCCATTATTGAGAGGCCCGTTCCGTCCAATACCCTTCTATCAATTGAATTTCTCACTTCTCCTCGATTTATAGTAGATAATAACCCATTTGCCGCTTTTTCCTCCTGGTCTGTTTCTCGGTTCTTTTCCACTTCCTGCTCTTTTCTTTCCCTCCTTTTGAATCTTTCTCTCTAGACTTTGTTGTTTAAAGCACGGTATCGTTTTTGCAAAAATATATATATATATATATATATATATATTTCGGGTACGATTTCGGGTTCGATTTTGTTTCGAGCGCCGCCTGTGATCATCCATTGGGGGTTTTCCTTGCTTTGTTTGGAGGAAGGATCAAGTACGAACCGGCGATTTCTATCGATTGTCGATATTTTCTATCGTCCACCATTTCATCGACAATTTTACTCGGCTTGGGGATATCGGTTCTGGTTACACTTTCTTATTGTATCTGTCGCAGACCAGCTTGGGACTAGAGAGACGGAGAAGTAGGGCAAGGAGAAGAAGAGGAAAAGAGGGAGAAGCTGGCGAAAGCTTGGGCCGAACTCATCTCAAATCAAGCCCTGCCGAATAAGGCTCCATCTCGGATCGATAGCCTTACTCTCCATTGCATCTCGGAGGAGGACAACAATTGCTTTCCATCCAACTCGGGCGGTGTTGATCCCCTGCTTCGCTTTCTCTACCCTATTTTCTTTCATCCTCTTGTTGAGGGCCTCTTTGGTCCGAGCTTTTTAATACGGTACTCGTTGTCTCTGTGCGGCGTTGTACCGGTACTCCGAGCGTCAAAGATTTGGGGAGGTACCTGCCACGGTACCCTTGGTTGAGCGTTTTCGGACTCCGCCTCAACAACCGCATAGCTCTAAGCCGCCACAAAGGGCCCGCGAAACAACTCATCAATTACTGAGCTCATCGTGCATAGGTTGGATTTGCTGCAACGCTTTTACTTATTTTTGGCTAGGCCATATATATTCTTGATTTTCCGGGGGGGGGGGTTACCTTTCGCAAAGAAAGTCATTCTCGCTTTATCGGGTGTGTGGGCTGTTACCGAGTTACTAGAGAGAGCCAACCCTCCGAAACCGACAAGCTTTTTATTATTACATTTTCGCCGCATAGTGCGAATAGACAAAAGGTACGCGGGGGAACATTTAATTGTTTAATATTTGCTTGGTTGTTTTCTTATTTTTTCCTTTCCGCATATTTCGCCTTGCCCGAGCACACTTCTCTTCCTATGTTCATTACAACTACCGCTCATGATTGCTGACGGGTCGCGTTACATTTTTTTATTTCTCACAGCTTGAAGGCCTGCAGTCAGCGTTGATCATGGCAAGGCAGTGATTCAATTTATCCTATCCTAGTTCCCACAGATCCCAGCAGAACCAGGATTCAATAATGGCATTTCGAGACCAGCAGCAACGGACCCCCCACCACTTACCTCCCCACACAACTTCCCAATTACTACCTAAGCTCCGCCTCATGCCCTCCTCCTCGAAGCTTAGGAGTGAGCAGTCCTCCTCACCTGCGCCGTCAGCTCCTACTACAAGAAGACCACTGCGCGAGCACACCTTTGCTTCATCACGGAGGGCGGAATCCCCAGTATCATTACATCCAAAGAAGAGTAGCCTACCAAAGCCTATGTCTATTATTGGCTCCCCGACAATGACACCCGTTACTACTTTGAAACCAAGGACCAGTCCGCCCTCTAAAAGCAATACAGGCTTCGGAGGGCCCACTGTATCTCATGCTACGGGTTCGCTGGAGAAACGACCGCGAACACTATTACGGAGAAAGCCCTCGGCTTCCTCAGCCGCCTCGTTCTCATTGACAAGTCTGCGAACAGGCTCCACAACTTCATTCAACGCATCTACTGCCTCGATTACGTCCTCGTCTTCGCTGGTCGGCGGGTCGAAGAACGCCTCTCAGACTTCGATATTAGGGATAGCCTTGCCACCTACCTCCACTACGGGCAAACCCCGATCGAAAAGTTCGTCATCCACCCAGGGCGAGGCTCCCCGATTACGGACACGAGACCAACATATTCCGGCTCCAATAAACATCTACGATAGTGGGGCTAGCAGTAGCCCTTCAACGAGGTATACTGAGTCGCCAGGAGGGTATAGTTACTCATCCACCCCTTCATCAATATCCTCTCACTCTCCTGGTTTCCCGCCGGCGCATCACAGATTTCGTAACCCCACACCACCAGTTAGGAACAATCTTGATTCAGTTCGCGAGTCGACCACATCCACCTCGTCCGGGTCCACAATCCGAGCGAATCCCCGCGACGAGGATACCGACTCAGAGGACGGGGGTGTGAGGACTGAGCAGCGGAGCATTGGAACTTTGAGTCCTCCACCAATGGTTGAAGAGACGTACTTTCCGCAGTTGGGATCCGCTTCCGCACCTAATACACCATTTTACCAAACGGTCCGTGGATCACCTAGACTTGCACCACAGGCGGTGCCTTCGCCTTTGCTCCTGTCCGCCACGCATTCGAAAACTCCTTCTCCTGCTTTGGGTGTTCGAGGACGGAAGGATAGCACTTCATCCATCTCTTCAAGGTTAGGTGCCCTAGAGTTGGCGAACATGTCGAAGGGTCTCGGCGTCTCAATGCCGCCGCAGGCACCTCCAGGCAGACTGGCAAAAGGACGAAGCAAGTCCCTCAGCAGCACCACCGCTTTCTCGTTACCTACAAGAGCCAGTCGAAAAGAGACCGCTACCCCCCCATTACCATCAGCCGGACACCCACCTCCTAGGAAGAATAGTAATCCTATTGCTAGGGGTCCTACACCACAACCACGAGATCCTATAGCTATTCAAAACAGTCTGTACCATAATATCCCTACATCTTCATTAGTTGGGAACATTTCTACCATGGCCAAGAGAAGTGAGAGTAAGGATGGGTCTGGGCGAGAGAAGTCACCGACAAGGTCTAGTCCTGGCAAGCCGCGACCGAGCTTCTTTTCTCGAGGGAGGACGAAGACATCAGGGTCCATGGACGAGAAGGAGAGGGGGAAGGAGAGGGAAAGGGAAAAAGAGAAGGAGAGGGAGAAGGAGAAGGAGAAGGAGAGGGAAAGGAAGGTAGAGAAGGAGAAGAGGAAGGGCCCTGCCGCGGGTACTGGACATGAAGGGTATGCGGCGTTTGGGAAACAGGTTACTTGTAGAGGGAGGAGTGGCTCTACCGGTGGTAGTAGTATTGGGAGTTTTGTGAGGAGCGGCAGTACGAGTTCTACTACCGGTGGGTCGCTAGGCAGAGCAGCAGGTGGCAGGCGAGGTAGTTCGGGTGGTGAGCCGGATGACTATCTGCGCGACAGACTGAAGCCGGTTGTTATTGTTGGAGGTGGAGCAGTCGTCGAGAACAGAAACACTGGTGAATCGATGATCAGGACTGGAAGTACCGATAGCAACAATGAGAAGAGAAACTTGGAGATTGGGAAACGGGGCCCGAGTCCTGTTTACATGTCAAGGGAAGGAAGCTCGGATAGTATGTTCAAGATTCCCGGGAGGAATACTACTCCAAAATTACCTGCATCGCCGGGCCCTGAGGCCCCTCCGCGGAAATCGGGACGATGGGGCTTCTTTCGGTCGGGTAGCGCATCCAGTTCACGGGGGAACGCGACTCCGTCACCGGTGCCGACTCCTGCACCGCCGATCACTCCGATCCCGACCGCTACGTCGGGAGCAACACCGGCTACTACTGTCCGAAAAGCGATACATACCTACAGACGCCAACCACATTATGCGCTTCTCGACCAAGAGGAGCTGCAAGAAGCCGCACAGTTGGCAGAGCAGGTTCGAGATCTGCGACGGGAGCACGTGCATCCGACCAATAACTATGCAAATGCGATCAGGCAGCAGGGTGGTATCCATGAACCACCAACGATTTCCCAGCCATCCACTCCTTTGCCGATTTCTCGGGATGCACCCGCCGTTCTACCTTCTTTACCTACTCCCCCACCACCCCCACCAACACTACTGCCCCCACCGCCTATTTCATCGCCGCCACCACCATCGAGGTCCGCCCCCCCAAGCGCCGCGGAGCAAGTGCGCAAGGAAGTACGTGCAGCAAAGGCAAACGAACGAAAATACCTTCAGCGACTCCAGCAGGTTGGCCGGATCCCACCAGTTACGAGAACCGGAGCCCCTGGCCTTCCTCAAAATGTGCCGACCTTGTCGCCACCCGCTTACCCGAAGACTGTTCCTGCCCCCCCCGCGCACGCCCCCCCTCATGCTCCACCAAAGACAAAGACAATACAGAACTTACCCCCAATCAAGACCCAGGTTCTTCGCGCTGAGGTTGAAGCCAACACTGCACCACCACGAATGGATCGTCTATTTGAGGAAGGCTTCCGCCGAGCGAACGAGGGCTTCCAAGTGCCTTGGGGTTCGTCTGGTCTTACGCCTACCACTGCGATCCACCGACCTAGGGCCTCCTGCCAGATTGATCCCCTCGATGTTCACGGTGTACAGGCGGCAGCGATGGTTGCGGAGGTGTCCGACCATGCCCCGAACGCTAGCCAATGCGGTACAGAATGGCCTGTCAGAAAGGATTCTGCTACCTCGACCCCTGTAACTGCCGAGCCGGTGCCGGAGCCAACGCCGAAACCAGTCGAAGAAGAGGAAGACATCTGGCCAGAGTACAATGACCTTATTGATGCAGGACTATTCGGAGAGGCTACAATAGCAGAGTCAGAAGCGGAAGAGGAGCAGCCTGGCACAAAATCAACGACATCATCACTTGGCTCCCCCTTCCGCTACGAAGACCTTTGCAGCGCATTCCCAGACCTCCGAGATGATGAAGGAATGAAGCTTAATGAGGAAGAGGAAGTTGATAACAAGGGCGAACCCAAAGTCAACGACTCGCCAACCCTTCGAAATGCTGCACCTACACTTGTCTTGCCCTCGCCTTTGCCCATGGTCACCAACCCACCGTTTACACCGCCAGCTTACAAGATCCTTACCCCCGGCACGCCTTTTTCCCTCTCTTCGTTCATCAGGTCTTATGGAGATGATCGCGATCGAGATTCCCGGGGGACCGTTGGCAGCGTGCAAAGTAGGCATAGTGCTCACTTGGAATCGTCCCCACCACCGAATCTGAGTCTTCCGTCTACCTCACCGCGCCGGCGATCACATAGATCCCGGGGCTCCGGTGGGTCCTCTGACTCACATAGGTCCACCGACTCGACTGGATCGATCGACTTGGATACGTCTCAGGATGAGATGACTGTACGACTCTGGGCACTCATGGCTAGTCGCTGGTTGTCTACTGATAGAGTCCTTGTCAGTCCTGCACATGAGATGATGGCAAAAATCACAACGGCAGTTGGTCCTCGCGCCAGCGGCGGCGGTAGGGTTCTTGTTATCGATGGTCTCGGTACAGGTAATTCATCCTTGCCTATCAAGCTACCAGGGTACTGACAATCATACAGATGACTGGTCCTTCTACTGCGCCCTTTCGTACCCCTCTGCGAAGATCTACAATCTCTCCTCTTCCCTCTCCTCAAACCCACAAACCACCAACACCCCGCCATCCCCCTCTAGGCCTCAAAACCATCGACAAATCCACCACGAAGACCTCTTCTCCTCCTTCCCCTTCCCCAAAGGCTTCTTCAACGTGATATCCTTTCGCTTCCTCCCCAGCTCCTCGGACTCCAGCCTCCCCTTCCTCCTCTCCGAATGTCGGCGCGTGCTCGAACCAGGCGGTTACTTGGAAGCAACAGTACTGGATGTTGACCTCCTCGGCAACGTCGGCCCGAAGGCGCGAAAAGCTGTGGATCTCGCCAAGACCATCATGCACCGCGAGAACTACACTTCCTCCAACTCCACGTCCACGCAGTCGGAGAAGGTACTCAGACTTCTGTCCAGGCGCGGTTTCGAGGACACGCACAAGTGTTTTGTCGGCTTGCCGGTGGTCTCCAACGTCCCCATCACCGGTGGCGACGAGGCTAATAGCGCGGTGCTCGCGCGCGTCGGTCGGTGGTGGTATACTAGATGCTACGAACGAGTGATTACAAGTCAGGGCGAGGCTATGAGAAGGAGTATGTGGAATGAACGTGGGTTGTTGAGGGAGTGCGAGGAGAGGAAAACGGCTTTCAGGATGCTGGTCGCGTACGCCAGGAAGCCGGTTAAGGGGGCTTCGGCGGGCGGATTGATCTAATCCTTTCTCATTTCTCACCCTTTCTGCCTTTCTTACCCTCGTTTTCCACAACCCTTTTATTTTTCTTTTGGGTTCCGTTCTTACCACCGAGCGAGCGCTCTTTTTTCTTGTTCAAACTAATGACTGGGGTGGGGACGGGGGTTTCTCTTCATTTCTCTTCTTCCACTTATACCTTTCTATCATACCTTTTTCACGTTTACGTTTCTCCTTTTTTTTTATCGCGGAGTTTGCACTTGCTTTCTGTCAACCTTCATTTTAGCGGGACTGGTTTTCGGGGTTTTATTTCTTCCTCCGCCTATTTTCCTATTTTCCACGGCTTGGTCTTGGTCTGGGTATCGGATTGATTTACATGATAATTTCCTTCTCCTTCGTTTCCACCATACCTTTCTTGGTCTGCTTTGTATAGTACCCTCCTCCACACTTCCCCCATGCATGCATGCATCCATCCGCGAAAACGACCATGCATGTAACGGATACGACACGTTATGATTTACGCTGTGATTAACATTTATTCCTTTTTTTTTCTTTTTCCCTTCTCTCTTCCGCTCGCCAATTCCAAAAGTATCCGGACATTGTGCTGCCAAAAGACTCGCAAATTCGTATGTGGTTTTCAGGGGCTCGAGGTGCAGATTTCCGGATACTCTTTGAATTGACGAGTAACCTTGTGCTTTCTTCATTATACATGTATCCTGACACGGTAAGTCAGTGTCCATCGGTTAACGGCGCACCAATTTGTCTCTCCTATCCATCTACAGTGCCAAGGTGTTGTTGTGTATGATATATCAAACTGTTAGCACTCGAGCGCCGGTACTCGAGTAGTTTTGTAACTTTTGTTAGCGGTAGAAGTGGGGGGTTGAAATAAATTGAAACGACTCTACGAGTTTTTTTTTTCTTTTTCACCAAGTTACGGTAGTCCACCCGAACTCGCATTCCCCGATCCAGAAAGTACAAGCAACAATAACTAATTACCGGTGATGTTGGCGCGGTATCATACTGTATTATACTCGTACTGTGCCATCTCACGTGACTTGAATTGTATGCGAGGATCGGCGAGGGAGCATCGGGAACCTCTGGAACGATTGGCTCTCGCGCGTTGTCTCTCGGAGGGGCTCAAACAATCCATCATAATATTGTAATACGGTACAGTACGGTAGGTACCGGTAGCGCTCTCCACCGTACCTTACCGTACTCGAAAACTATACTCGAGTGCTAGCACTCTGCCCTACCGTACGGTACCTTGCACAAGAGTAGGAGCCGACGCTAAGCGATCCGCGATGAGAGCGATGCTCAGGGGTTCCATCCATCAGATGGTGGGGTGCTATGTACGAGTACTAGTACAGTACTGTACTGTATGATACCGACCCGTACCCCACCGTACCCCGCGATAACCGTAGCTGAAATACCGTACCGTACCCGTACTGCACTCCACCGGAATGCTGCGTTGAGCGTGAGCGATTAAGGCCGATCGCGGGGGTTTCGGATACCGGTATTATGATACTACCGTATAAGGTTTTGTCTCAGGGTGCCACGGTTAGTTCTAACAACGATACGGTACTTGTACGGCAACTGTTGCGCTTAGGGATTGCGTGATTGTGGAGGCTTTTGCGGGGGGGATGGGTTGAGTTGCTGGATGTGGTCTGTCTGTCGCTTGTGGGTCTTTTGTTTCTTTTTTTTCTTTTTCTTCTTTCTTTTTCGATAGGGGTTTGAGGGAGGTCGTGTTGTGTGGGGATTGTGGCTTTTTGAGGTGGTTTCTTTCTTTTCCTTCTATTTTGGTGAGTGGGGGGGGGGGGGGGCGTTGTGTTGTGAGCGATGTGCTATGATATGTATC
>LN891075.1:282268-304324 GCA_900010015.1 Tuber aestivum
TGAAGCGAATTGCACGAGTTCGAGTGGCCACGCATACTGAAGAAGATCTCAGGAGTTTCTTTGATGAATATCAGAATATACTAGTCAAATATGGAATTAAGCGGGCCAAATACATATTCAATATGGACGAATCAGGTGTCAGAATTGGATGTCCGATGGGAGAGATTGTGATTGTACCTACTGATATAAAGGAACTCTATACTGCAAGCCCTGAAAATCGGAAGTCCATTACGATCATTGAGGCTATCTGTGCCGATGGAAGCCCACCACCACCTCCAGTTATTATTTGTCCTGGTGAGAAGATTATGGAGAGTTGGATTCATGATAATTTGACAGGAGCTGAAGTAATTACAGTATCACAAATTGGGTATACAAATGAGAGTATCGCTCTCTCATGGCTTGATCATTTTATTAAGCATGTTGGTGCTGGCCCTACTGAACATTGGCGTATTCTTCTTCTTGATGGTCACCTTACACATTGCCAAGATGACTTCATTATTAAATGCCATGAGAACCATGTTGTGCCCTTCCAGTTTCCCTCCCATCTTACGCATGTCCTCCAGCCCTTAGATGTTGGTGTATTTCGTCCATGGAAGCATTACCATAATAAGGCAATTCATAATGCTCTTCACTCTCTTGATATGGAATATACACTATCATCCTTCTTTCGAGACTTGAGTACTATTCGCGATGAAACCTTTAAGCCCTATACCATCAAACATTCCTTTGAGGAGTCTGGCATGTTCCCAGTTTCCTATAAGAGGGCTTTGAAGAAAATGCGGCATTACAATAAGAGCAGGCCACTTAGTAACTAATCTAGTACTACGATGGGTAATAGTAATTCCTCTCAGGACCCAATAATTCCCTTATTGGAAGAAGAAGGAGAGCTGGAGATTCCTGTACTTCCAAGTACATATTTTGAATGCCAGAAAGGCATTAGTGAATGGGTTGACCGTGCTGAAAGTTTCAGTCCATCCTCTAAACTCAGATTTCAACAATGGGCTAAAGGAACCCAAGTATGCCTTGCTCAAGCAGAACTTCAGCAGCAATCGTACCTCAAGGTTCAAAATCAAATACTTGAGACAAGCATGCAGAAAACCAAATCTCGCAAGGTTGTTCAAAAGGGTGGTGTTATTACTGTTAAAGCTGCACGCTTGAAAAAGCAAGAAAAGATCCAAAAAGAAAAGGCTGCTACTATCAAAAAGGCGCAAAGGAATATCCAAATTGCGGTTAATAAAGCAAAAGCATCACTTAATCGGCGTGGTATCGAGGCTCGAAAGGCCGAGAAGGCAAGAAAACAAGTCAAGGAAATTGAAGCCATGGGCAGAATTGTTCCATCTGAACTTCTTCTGGCAATTCCTGATCCCGAAAAAGATCCAAGTCCTGAGGATCTTGAGTCATTACAGCCCCCTCCTGACCTCTTACAAGTCCTATTAATGCTGCAGCCAATCTCCCCCAGTGCAACAAGTGCAATTGATCCACAATTGCTTACACTGGACAATGAAGTGGTGGATGTAGAGATTATTACTACAGGAGCTACTGCCAAGGATACACATACAATGGAACAAGGTGGTTTTACAGAGAATGATGCTGAGGATTTTGCCGCAGAATCTGATTCAGATTCTTCTTGTATCTCATCAGACTCCATTATGGAAAATGCAGACTTTGTATCTTTTAATTAAGAATTTGTAGTCTAGCAGTATATAGCAATACAGATATGGAATCTGGCGGAGTTATAGTATTATGTAATCCTCTCTTATCATATCTTGGCAAAAAAAAAAAAAGCCGGGGCGTCCCACTTGGTTTCGCATCCCACTTGGTTTCACCGACTATGAGCGACAGCGAAATAGGAGGGGAACCGGCTATTAGCATATACTTTTTAAAGGGTGAAAGCATTGTACTATGGATAATTGATGCGCTATCGTTGATCACTCTAAACCTACAAACCCTTCACTCACTGGAGTCGCGGGGGGCTTGAAGTCGGGGAACTTCTCAGGGGAAGATTTTTTCCTAAATGTTATCCTATCATATGAACACAGCAAAGCTGCGCTCCTGGCTCCCGCCGCCCAATAAAACGGGCCTAACTCAGGCCAGATACGACACTGGTAAATTCACAGTATTGTACTCGTACAGTGCTGTGACCCCATGTTCTCCCACAATATCCGATCAATAAGCCCTAACTTGCCAAAAACGGCAATTGTGGTGCCAAGATGCCAAATATGACGTCTTGGCACGATCCTTCAGCACTCTGACTAATTTGACGGTACCAGCAAACTTGAAAAGTATCCGGACAGTACGCAGAACGTGCTTACCAAGGTGTCCCGATACTTTGTGCATCCACGCGTACCAAAGTTACCATGACCTGGCGCCATAGATATATCCAAAAGGGGTAATCCTCTCGATTACAATTCTCTTGGCAACAAAAAACTCGGATGCTTGTACTCGTACTTTCTATAATTTATAAGGAGATATCAGAGCACTGTGTCGAAACGGGGGCGAGGAGTCCACCGGTTGGGGGAAAGGCCATGGGTGTATCATAACACTTTGCAAACATATCATATCATATCATAGCCAGGAGTTATGGCATATTATGGAACTCCCGAGTGAGTGATTGAAATTATCGTTACTTTTTCTTCTTCTTTCTTTCTATGATATGTATCGGGGATTGAGGTTGTTGCTTTGGGTGATCTTAATATCATATTATCATATCATACTATGATAACTATCTTTGATTCTGGGTAAGAACCCTATTGACGCCAGCTCATGAGGTCATAGCGCTCCCGTCAATGATAGTTTGTCCCCGCATTCTATAATACTGCTATCATACTCCCTGGATACGCTGGAAAAACCCAATAGCCGCTGGATTGACCACAAGCCCCACGAAATCCAGCGGCTAGCAGGAGCCACTCTGCACGAAATCTCCAACAAGCTTCGGAGAGGGAAGCAACGACAACAACAAACATAGGGGGAAAAAAGGAAGAAAAGCAATGTCACCTACAACAACCCAACCTCCCACCACCACTCCCAAAAAAAGCCTAACAATCCTCCTCCTCGGCTCACCCTCAACCGGCAAAACCAACTTCATAACCCGCCAAACCAGTAACGTCTTCACGGGCGAGCACGTCCCAACGCTGGAGGACGTCTACACCACGACCCTTCCCAGCCACCCGCACACCATCCTGACAATCCTGGACCTAGGCGGGTCCGAAGACCTCGAGCGCCTGCGCAGCCTATTCCTCGGCCGGGGGGATATAGACGGGTACGTTATCGTCTACGCTGCCGACGACGTGCAGAGTTGGAGGGACGTCGGGGAGAAGTGGTGGAGGGTTGTGGGGCACTGGAATCGAACGGGGGATGGAGGCGGGAAGGGGAAGGTTTTCGTCATCGGTTGTAAAGGGGATTTGGTTGGCCGGGCACGCCGGGGGGGTGATGGTTTTGCCGAGGGCGGGGGTGTGATTTGTTCCGCGTTGGAGGGGTGGGGGGTTCGTGAGGCTTGGGAGTGGGTTGTGGGGGGGTGTATGGAGGAGTGAGTGATGGGGGGTTGAGTTGTACTGTACTTTAGTATGATCGGTGGTGGGGCGGTGGGGGTATAAGGTTGCTGTATGATACCATATCGCCGTGACGGAGTATCATAACTTCCAAAGACGAGACGAACATGCTTTCACCCCTCCTAAAACCCACATCACATCTCTTGTCAACAGTTAGCCATCCATAATAATAGGTGGAGCGTGACGTGAATTTTCTCCCGTGACAAGGACTTTCCTCATCTCTGTAGCTCCTTCCCGTGCGCCGTTTCCCCATTCACATAACTTAGCCAACACAGGACTAGGGAAGAGATATAAAAAAGCAGAATCCTCAATACTAGGCAGGACCATCGTCCATATTGCAATACCACGCACAGCCCCCAAATTCCCGATTATAGCGATAGAAAAATATCACCGTATTCCCTGACCACTGTATGATACAATAAAACAGTGAACACCACAACATCCGATAGATATGATAGTGCTGCCCCCCCCCCCCCCCACACCCACTATCACCGTCTATCACTCGCAAGCCGATCCTGCCCTGACTCGCACGAGACGAGATCAGAAAAAAAGAAAAAAAAGGCTATGGTAAATTGTCTCCTCGATTATGGAGCAAAACCCCGTCAAACTACTCGTGGCTTAAGGCCAAGAAATTATAGGAACTAGTAGAACGAGACATAATTAGAAGGGAAGTATGATGGGAAGGAAGAGAAAAGACCCGGGATTCCAAGAAAAAAAACACACCAGACATTCCAGAGTAGTAATGATATAAATCCCCCCTCCCTACGGATTTTCCCCTCCACTATCTAGCACACTCCTCAATCTCTCCATAACCCTCGCAAGAATCGCATCCCTCACACTCCTTACAAGCTCGTCGTCGCTAGTGGACGGGACATTCACCTCAGCCCCCTGCCGCCCCGCTTTGGTCGGCGCATGCGCTCCCGGGAACGCGGTCAGAGGAATGGGGTCATGACTCGGGCCGACCTTCCGACCCATTAGGGATGTGATGGACCGCTTCCGTCGAGGGCTGAGCCTTCTGGTCCAGTCGGCAATACCGGCGCTAGATCCCGGGGACCTGGGGGAACTTTCTTCTTCACTGGTCGCGGCGGTATCGCCCCAGGCATTCAGGAGAGTAGGCACTCGGCGCGGTCGCGAGGGTACGGCGAACTTCTTCTTCGCTTTATGTGCCTTGGCCACTGCTTGTTCGACCATAGCTGCCGCTACATCGAACCTGTCTTCGTCGACGACTTGGCGATGCCTGCCCTCGAAGTGGGTCTGCGTGACCCTCCAAAACAGCGGATCGTCCCAGTCCGCCAAGGGCCTAGAGTGCTCCTCCGGCAGCTTCCCCCACTCCCCGTTCGGTCCCAGGCCCGCCCCGCGATGGTGGCGAATGAATTCCTTCATGAGAGCGTACACAGGTTCATAGTACCAATCTCCTTTGAGACGGTGCAGGTTAGGCCGGGGCCTTTCATCATCATCCTCACCGCCGGGAGGGGTCAAGCAGTCTTCCTCCGCATCAACGTCCGAGTCACAGTGCATTTGCACCGCGTCCACGATGCTCTCATCCTCATCGGAGGCCAGGTCCTCGGGGTAATCATCGCCGCAAAAGTCCGCCTCGCAGAGCGGCCCGCCGTTGTTCTCGATTATCTCCCAGTCCGGGAAAGGTTTCCGCTCGGCCCCCATACGTGTGGCGAGTGACATACGTCCTTCGGTAGGGTCTGCTTCCAGCCGGTAGGGCAGCACGTGAAAGTTTTCGCCGTTAGGGCCTGCGTGTTCCCTCCACTCTCTAGGATCATAATCCGTCTGTGTGGTCAAGTCGACGAGGCACATGGAGAGAGGGTCGTAGGAGGCCGTCTCCCAGTCTATGATTGCGGCAATCTTCCCACCTCGCATCATAACGTTAAAGCCAAGTCCAAGGTCGTTGTGGTTCAGAGAAAAAAACTCCGGGCGAGTTGGGCGGGGCTCCCGCTCGAAGTTCTGGATTGTCGTTTCCAGGTACGATATCGTGTCTGCCCATGTGGGGAAGTGTGAGTGGCTTGGGAGTGGCCGACCTTGTTGCCACATCCATCTGGTTACCAATAGGTCTCTGCGAAGGGAGGCCAGTATCATTTCGTGGCGGTTTGGGAATGGGCCTCGGTCCATCGAGTCCCAGAACCTGTGCTGCTCTGATGATCAACGGCCACTCAGCGATTCATATGCTGCAAAAGATGAAAGGGAGAAAGCGAGGGGGGGACGGGAGCAGAGAAACCTTATCATATTCCCACCAAACGTGTGAGCAATAAGGCCCAACCCTCCCCTCATGTGGGGCATTCCTGGGAACCCCGAGCTGATTCTCCACCTGGGTCAAGATGGCAAGCCTGAAAACCGCCATCTGCCTCACAAACTTGATCATCCTTTCCTTTGTCCACCACCCCGAAGAGCTATCGCGATACCCCTTCCCGCGAATACACTCCATGGCAATTAGGTCCAGCGCCGGGCGAAGGGCGTAAACCCTCGGCGCTCTGCCAACGTTGTTACGCCGGAAGGCTTCGGCGGCGTGATCCAGACTGGCGCCCTCGAGCTCTGCCTGTTCCCTATGCGCCTGCGATCCCCTCCCGGTTCTAAAGTACTTGAGGATGAAGTTGGTGTCATAGTAGGGCGCGTAAGGGACCCGCATCATTGCCACATAGGCCCGTGAGGTGTCCGCTAGCCTGAGACCGCGGTCCGTGCAGAGCTCTTCGGTTCCTTTGCAGAGGCGGCGGCCCACGTCGAGGTATTGGCCGAGGAGTTCTGTGTAGACTGCTGGATCTAAGAGCCTGCCTGAGCGTGGTATTGTCCCGAGGTCCGTCATTGTTCCGGCGAGTTTTGTGGCTTCCTTTTTTCTTTTTAATGCCCCTCTAAACCCGGAAAGAGGAGAGAAAAGGGGCGGCCGGACTTATAATATATCTCACCCATATCAAAGAGCGTGCCGGCCGCTAACATCCCATAATTCCTTTGTCCCGCAACAACGCCCCAACCCTCGGGGTGCAATGCCCTGCAAACACGCCAACTAGACAAAGAGATTTCCCGATTAAACTCTTTTTTCGGAAAGTAGGCTCGCTGGGTCCGTGTATGATATTTTGGCATAGAGAGACTGAACGTCGATTATTATATCATACCTCCTGTAGCCTGCGTCGCCAATTTGTGCGCGGCGAACTTAGAAAAAGGGCAGGCGCGAGTGAGATCCTATGATTTGCACTCAAAGGACAAAGAATTGGTACTTGTAAGATACGATAGAAAAGATATATTTTGGGTGGGAGAAACAAACAGCTGTCAAGAAGGAGCTACCAGAGCCTACGCCATACCATTGTCCTGCCCCATCGGATTCCCCGCGAATTCGGTAACTCCATTCCCCCGCGGGTGTGCTATCGAGTATAACCTGCAGTAACATAGTACCGTGTTGGTTTAACTAATGAGGGGACCAAAATACCGGTATTGGGCAATCATTCCCCATGCAATAGACATTATAATCCACATTCCCCAAAGCGGCGCACCACTACTGGGAAGGCACTTCTTATAAAACCCAGACCCCGAATCTAGACGAAACCACTAACCTCTAGCACTAGCCAAAGAGGCCTCAAGAAACAAAAGACCGAGTAACGGATAATAATGAGGGTCTGTATAATACCTCATCACAAATCCGTCCACTGCTGTATCAATATTCTACTGATCGAGAATCGAGATTCATAAACCCAGTCAAACAGGAAATGGTTGTGTACAATGTGTTGACCTACGGATTAGAGTTCCCCTCGCTTCTCCTAACCCTGCTCATGTCCCCCCTCCCCAAAGTTCTTGGCGACCCCCTCACCAGCAACCCTGCGTGCCATTGTTGGCTCATTGATTGGCCCCCGTCCTACAACTGATCCTGTAGTGTGTGCAGCTTAGACTATGCTTCTATCGCAACGCTCTAGCCAACTTCTTCGTCTGTGACAATCTCCCCCGTTTTCCTACTGCCGTCAAAGTCTTCCTCTTTCATCCACAGGCACTGAATGCCACCGGTCACACAAATACCAGCATTGACCCACCAGGCAAGACCTACCATTCCCCAACCGAGGCCTTGAGTGTGGATTGATCCGGTAATGGTCGGGCCAAAAGCTCGACAGAGGCTTACAGCACCGGCAGAGATGCCGTCGATCGCGCTGAGGACAAGAAGGGATGGAGCGGCGTTGGTGAGCAAGATCACGTTGCAGGGGTATGCAAGAACGGAAAAGGCGACCCTCACAAGAAGGACGGTGCCGGCCCCAGCCACCGAAAGCGACGGGGGGAGAAAATCAATATATGGAACTCTGAAGTAAGATATTGGGTATAGAAACATGCAAAATCGATAAACGCTTAGGGTTCCAAAGTGTTCGACTATGGGTTGAAAGAGAAAGAGCCGGATGGCCATCGAAACGACACCTTGTGCCGACAAGATGAGGCCGATAGACCGGGTGTCCAAACTAAAGCTGCCAGTAAATTTGAATAGATAATGCGGGGGTCCTGCGGCCTGAGGGGTCGATAGAAAGACAGGAAAGAGTTGTTCAAAGCCCATGGTGTGATATGCCAATATCCCATATGACACGATTAGTGCTATGACCGGGGGTGGCGAATGTCTTGGCGATTTGAGGTCTCTTTCCTACATATCCTCCTCCGTATTATTCGTCGCTGGGGCATTAAGAAATGTGCCACCCTCACTATCATATGATACTACCACTGGTTAATAGCCCTCCCTCCTCGTTAGTGGGAGAGCCGTATCCTTCCACACCCTCAATATTACCCTCATAATTGCTTTGTCTCCCGAAAAACTTGGGCCCTGTTCGGCAAAAACGGAACCGTAAGCAACCGTTCCGTTCCGTTTTGTAATGGTTTGTTTGACAGAAATGGTTGCCTTCCGTTTCCTACCTTTTGTGAATGGAAACCCTACTGTATTTGACCTAGTAATTGACCTACTTATTATGACAGAGATACCCTATTGGTTCTTATCTTGAAAATTTGTCCTTGAATGATGTCTTGTAAATGTTTTTCACAATCAGTTCATATTAATGTGTTAAAATTGTCTATCTCTTCCGTATCAAAAATCACAATTCCAAATCTGTCCCTGCATTATGGCTTTATTGATTTTATTAACCTTGTTATTTGTTGCTATTAAATTGAGAAACAAAGAGCAAAAGTAGAAGTTCTAGATAGGGTACAAAGAAGGTGTCAATTATGTAGATAGGATATTGATATTAATTTAAAATATTAGATTAATTTTTCATATGCGGAAGGAATTTATTCTATTTGCTTTTAATTTTCTCTATATACATAACCTGAGGTTTTGGTACTGCTTGTGTAGGGCAAGAACTCTGTTCAAACGGAACGGTCAGTTGTGTTGGTTGCCAAACACCCCATTCCGTTTGGGACCTCCAAAACGGAAGGGAAAGGTCGTTTGTATGGGGAAAGGGAAAGAAATGGTCGCAGCCGAACAGGGCCTTGGCTATCTTCCTTCCAGCCCTAACCCCAATATCTAGTTTCTCGTGGAGAATCTCATGAGCCTCCTCTAGGAACAATGTCCCAATGATAATTCCCACCACCAGGACAATTGCGGATACCAGGTTGGGTAGGAGATAGGGGCACTCCTCCAAGACACCGCCAGAATGGAACACTGCCAGGTATCGTTTCACGGGCTCGGCCAAGAGACCGCCGAGGGTGCGACCGATAATAGACCATAGACACCGGACAAAGGGCATAACCGCAAAAGCCCCTAGCTGAACAACTGTCAACATCGCCATTAGTGCCTCCAATATAACCAACCAATTCGTCATACCTTGATATTCCTTCTCAGTGACCAGCTCCGCGACAGTGGTCTGAATTACTCCAACGTTCCCATTCAAGGCCCCACCAACAGCGCGGGCTATCAACGCTACAGGAAAACTCTTTGCAAATCCGAATATTATCATGGAGAACATAGCCCCCACAAGGCC
Organism: Tuber aestivum; assembly: GCA_900010015.1. Lineage (NCBI taxonomy): Eukaryota > Fungi > Ascomycota > Pezizomycetes > Pezizales > Tuberaceae > Tuber > Tuber aestivum. Next base: position 291,756 of record LN891075.1, read on the forward strand.
CATGATCAATATAGGCTTTCTCCCAAATATCTCTGAGATCTTGCCCCACCTCATCCCGGTCGTGAACTCGGCAAATGCAAAGGCGCCGGTGACCATACCAGCGTAGACAGCGATTTCGTTAGCGCTTTTCTGTAAACAAATACCATAATCATCAGTCACATATGACATCTCCACTACAATACTACTAGAGGAAGAGTATGGAACAAACCGAACTGCCAGCGACTCAATCATATAATAGATATACGGAAGATTGGAACAGAACGAAATAGGCTCGCAGATCCTACATAACGCCACTACGAAAAATCTGCCCCCCTTCCATCTCCGGTGAAAACGCAAGCACGGGTTGGGGAGGAAGCAAGTAGCGGCGGGGAAAGAAACGAAAAACTTGCACAGTACAAACAGCTGACGCACAGGAAACTCCTCCATTCCCGGTACAGCTTTGGCCACTGGGATTAACTGGCAAGCATTGTATGCAAAATAACCACCTTTTAACGGATGGGGGGATGCGAGGGAGGGAAAGGGGAGAAGACAAACTTGGAGTATTCCGACCGGAGGGTTGGGTCTGGTCGCACGTGTATAGGAAATTACCCACAGCGAAGGAAAGGGGGGAGTGGAATATATAAGGGACCAGGGGGAGAGACGGGTAGGTTGGGAGCTGATGTGGGGGGACCCGGTGTTGAGGTACAGACTGGCTGGCTCCATGTTTTTCCCAACCTACTGAGGTACTGTGCCGTATCAAGATCTACTCCAGGTAGTATACTCCCACCCTGCCTACTTGCTCGACCACTAGAACACTAGCAGCTTGCCAAATCTACTACCTCGCCATGCACGTTATCAAGAAGCCTGTACCCGTAGTTACAATACCATCATACATACAGGGAAATCTACAATCGAATGGGAAAAACCCCCCTGAAGGAATTACCCTTTCGCACGCCACGAAACCATGACAAAAAAAATAATGTAAAAAGACGGAAAGTAAACAGAATCAACCGTTATATATTCTCACAATTTCCTATCCTCAGAATACCCTTCTGTGTGTTGGTCTACTCTCACCTTAAAGAGTAGAATGCTATGCTTGGGCAATTTGTTGCACATAGTATCCAGAGAAATCACTAAACAACTCTGTCCTATCTCTTTGTTCATCTCAAAAAAAACACTGGTAGAATAAAGGTACCGGTAGTTCTTGACCATCTCTCTCGTTTCCTTCGTACCCATCGAGCGACAAGAAGAGGGGGATATTTCCCGATCGATGATATCGGAGAGGGGTTGGTTGGTGGGAGCACGGTATGATATTCCGAGTTTACCATTTACCGTACCGTACCGACGTTCAAAAGCCACGACAATACGATTGCGGATTCCGTTAAAGCCTCCGTTGGAACTCCCCTTGACGGTAACAGCGGAAAGTCCGTCACCTGAGCTCCGGGCAGGCAACACCAGATTTGATCGTAGATCACATATCCCCGCCCGCCCCCGAAACCCCCGTATAAAAGTCAAGAATTAAAAATCCCTGACTATAATACCGTACGGACCCAAGATTGTTTACCACAAGAATTCATCCGCCCCGGAAAACAATTGGAGTACGTTATTTCCCTCGAAGAATTCAGAGCTGAGGGTATAGTAAGTATTGTGACACTAATGAGAGCTTGGCGCCGGGGACCCGTCGTGCTCGTCACTCGAAAATCGAAAAGCTCTGATGGGCTAGGCAAGGAGGGGAGCATTTCCTCAGTACCAGACTCTCCGCTCGCCGGGTATCATACCCTGCTTGTTCGATCGCGAGGGCAACTAGAGAGAATGGTTCTCTAGCCACCGGCGGTAGTAGCCCATCCCGGTTGACTTGTTCAAACCTGCTCTTTCGTCAAGGAGGCCACCTATTTTAAAACCGTGTTGTGCGCATCCAAGCTCACCGAACCATAGGAGAATATTAAGGGCATTAATTTTCATACCAGCACCATGGGACTAAGCTCACCTATGATGCGGTAACTCGACGCTCACATATAGACTGGACATTTTATGTGATTCTCCACTTAAAGCTCGGACAACCGAACGACACAACCGAGTTCGTTGGCACACCACTGCGCTGGTTCCAGAAAATGGTGGACGAATGGAACCCTAGACCCCGGATCACGACTTGGATAGAGAATGATTCTTCCCTAGGGCGTGCTCCACAAGATTTAATACAACACGGATATCTCGACCACCACAGCGACCACACCTAACCTCCGAAATAGTCAACATGGGCTGTCACTCCCACCCAATAACCCAGATACTATACTGTAATCCTCAAAACACTACCCAAGACCGAACGCCTAAGATGTAGAATACACCCATGCTTCAGTGCCACCGGGCCTTAAACACCCCGAGAGGCACCATCATGTAAGCTGAGGTCAGCAACAGTAGACCATCGGAGCAAAGGATAGTCTAAGCACAACCTGGTTTCCCCGAACTTGAGCACTAATGTCATACCATTCGAGACTCCCCGTTCAATCATCCGCACAGCAGTCTGTGATTCCGTACACCCTGCCCTACTACCCCTGCACCATTGCGCGCCCAGAGCAACATGTAGTAGACATCATAATACCGGTACTTCGAGTGAGGCTTCGCGATCTCATTCCCGCCATATAAAGATACTTGAGAGCTCGCATGCACCATGGAAGCGGCGAACGTTATGGGCTAGAATTCTGACAGAGTAACCCGCGGGGACCCGCTAACCCGAAACCCAATTTGTGGTCTCGGGGAAGCGGTCTCGATTGCTCCCTATTCCGGGAAAGTGGCAAAGCATGACAATTAGATACAGACGAGTATCACTTTCCGGTTATATGCCGTCCCACATACCCTGCCCCGTCGCCACCTCAGCAAGGGCTACAGTAGGAACCAACCAGGACTTTTTATTTTTCTTATTTTTATCTAGTGGTTTGTGTGCGGTATCCTGGGCGGGGCTGTGAGATTACTGGTAGTGTACTAGTACCAATACTTCTGATCAGGGTTTGTTTGTTTGGGGTGGGTATGATATCTGCTGTTGATCTGCTAGTAATAGCTCCCGGAGCTCCGAGAATTCCCTTGAGCATTGTTTGTGCCCTGGTAGGGTGATTTAACGGATCGCACAACCAAGTCTGGATGCTTGAAAAGAAAAAAGAAAAATATATCCATCATCCTCAACCACAGGATTGATGTTTCGGGTTGTTAGACAAGGGACATACCCTCCGAACTGCGATAAACAAGTGTATGCTTCACACAAGACTACGACGCAAACTGATGGGTCTATCTAGAGTTCGGGGTACAGACCCCAGGTCCCCAGTATGGTGTGAGCCCTGTATGATAGATAGGGGCAACAGTACAATATGCTAGAAGACTTGCCCCCAACAACAGACCACAGCGGGGGAAAGAACAGTCAAAGCGCCAAGCGCCATATCAAATCTACGGAATTCCCCCCCGCACCTTCGCAATCCGCGGTGGATTTTTTTTTTTTATGGCGCGATCAGGAGTAGGACGGGTAGGAGAATGGGCAGATGGCTAGTTCCGGGAAAGGAAGCTGGGAGAGTTGGAAGGGCACTTATTCCTGATCTTCCCTTCATCACGGAGGGGGTCTCTGCTTGTGATTGGAAAGGTTGGAATCGGTAGACTATGCTCTTTCCTCTCCTTACCTTTGAAAGCTTAGATTGGTATAACCTTAGCTAGGGTTTGGGTGACACATTACAAGAGCACACTAATTTATGGATTGGCGTCATGGAAACCTATGTGGCATACTCAAACATTAAGTGAGAATGGGCAACTGCAGTTGAACTACTCGAGTGAGAGTGTGTGACTATTCTGCTTATTGGTAATTCATTCATTCATTCATTCATTAAAATCAATAAATCCTACAACATTTCCCAACGCCCCACAATAATAATAATTTCATATCACAAGAAAAATAGGAACAAATCCCAACAAAGCCCAGAAAGCACTAACCCAAGAACCCCCTTAAGAAGGCACACAAACAGCCCTGACCGCTCCTCCATCCCCGACAATCTCTCGCGCGCCAGCCCCAGAAGCCCCCTCATTTCTAGCGACGATCCCGTAAACATCCTCCATCCGTCCCCTCCCCCCCGTGCTCCCTCCCTCGACAGCGAAAATGCCGACCCGACAGCCAATCCCCGCGACCGCCAGTATCGGCACGCGCGGATGCCCCACGACAACGTTGACGACTTCCTCGTCGCCAGCTAGTATATTCACTATTTGAGCGCTGCGCGCATCCCAGATGAAGAAGTTGCCGTCGTCGGAGCCCGAGACGACGTACTCGTCTCGCTGACCGATGAAGGTTACGTCCTTTATTGTCAGGGTGTTGGCGTGGCCGAGGTAGAGGGATGAGTGGTGGGAAGGGGAGATGGAGGCGTGCGGATTTGGTTGGCGGTGGGTTTGGTGGAGGGGGGGCGAGGGGCTGGGGGAAATGGAGGGGGAGGGGGAGGGGGAGGGGGTGGAGATGGGAGGGCAGAGTGTTAGGAGGAGAGCTGGGAGTAGTGTCATTTTTAGGTGAGAGGCTTGAGCGGGAGGCGATGGGGAGCCCATTAGCGTTCGGAGGGATGTTACTAGGTCGCTCTCAGAATTATACAAGGTATTTCCAGAGGCGTCCAGGATTGGATGGGGACCTGCGTTTAAGAGAAGGTCTGTGAAGTATTCCCTCAACATTCCTTCTTCACCCGCATCCCCACCTCCATAGCCATCGCCATCATCATCGCCTAACCCAAAACTAACCCCTTGCTCCCCCCTAGCAACTTCTACACCCCCTTCCCTCCCCGCTGCGGCAACCCCACAAGCCAGCTTGAAAACCCGATACCCGACATCGCGTGTATACTCCAATTCCTCAAAGTCCTCACCATCGACTTGCCCGTCCAGTAGCACCGTGTGGGCATAATAACCCACAGCACGCACCCAATCCCGTGTCTTGCGGCGCGCGCGCGCACGCTCATTGCGTTCCCCCCGGCGACGGCGGAACTCGGAATTGCTCTCCGCAAGGGTGGCGCGGGCGAGGAATTCCAAGTCATGTCGCTCCTTCGAGAGCAGCCTACGACGGATGCGGCGGTAGGTGTGCGTTACAGCAATTAAGAGGTCGTTTGCGAGTTCCTCTCCCGCTTCCGGGGAGGAGGATGTTTGGAGGGTTGTGAGTTTTTCCTTGAGGGCAGTAAGTAGGCCAGGTATTGTTAGAAATTGGCCTTCTGGGAAGGGCGCGCTGGGGGTTTGGCCCCGGTCTCGGTCTTCGGTTTCTGCTTCGGATTCTGCTTCCTCGCGGGTGGAGGGGGAAGGGGAAGGGGAAGAAGAGTCGTGGTCTGACTCTCGGGGCCTCTTGGGCATTGACCTGTCTGCGCTGCGTTTCCTACCGCGACTACTGCTACTAGGCCCCGGATCTGCTGCGTCTCTATCTCTGCGCTCGTCCGGGTCCCAGGCTTCCTTCCCCTTACTCTCGTTGCCGCTGCTGGGTTCTTCGGGACTCCGGTTGATGTTGAACATGTATATCCCATCCCCGCTCCACGAGACAAGTAGGTTATCCGGATGCGCATCCGATATCTTACAAGAGGTAATATGCGGATCACCCCATTCCCCACCACTACCAGGCCTGGGCACAAACTTCCTAACACACCTGGTCGCCGTATCCATAGCCGTAGTAGTGGTGGAGCTAGAGCTAGAGCTAGAACTCGGGCTCCTCCCAGCGCCCCTCTCAGCCGCCAAATCCCTCCCCGACATCCTCCTATCGTGCAAGAAGCAATGCAAATTCCGACCGCCCAGAGCGATATAAAACGGCTGACTCGTCGAGCAAGAAATAGCATTCAACTCAACCCCCCACTTGCGGTAACTGATCAGCGGGGGCGCTCCACTGCCATCCAGCCCATCCTCATCCTCGTCGTCAATCACCGTCATGCCATAGAGTAACCTCCCTCTACCATCCCTTCTCCTCCTCCTCCCAGTTGGCCTAGCGTAGTACTCACTCGGCTGCCTGAGATCCCACTGCCTCACGGTCCCATCCTCAGAGCAGGTCAAAAAGGTATACGGATTCGTCTCGGTCACGATCCTCTTGACTCGCGAGGTATGGTTCCTGTAGACCTTGTGCCGATCCTCCGCGTACGAATACCGCTTTAACGGGGCAATATCACTGCCGGCAACAACCCTCCTCCCGAAGAAAAAGTGCTGCCCGACAGCCGGCGCGGATGTAGGGGGGAGGGGCCGGTTCGACTTGTTTGCCGCGGAGTTTGAGCTCGTGGGTGCGTACTCGATGTCAAAAATGCGCACTTGGGAGTCACCGGCGGCAGAGAGTATGGTGCGGTCCGAAGAGTAAGGCATGAACTTTACACTAAAGATGTTTTCTGTATGGCCCGTGTCTATGCGCGTGTTAAGCGCAAAGTCTGGGTACACGGTGTGGATGTTGACCTGTGTGTCGTCGCTACCGGAGGCTAGGAGTTCGCCGCTGCGGGACCAGCTTTTTGCTCAATTAGCTCTATCGATCCCGTAGTGCGGTTCTAAAGGGGAAGAGGGTACCAGAGTGCGTTGACACATCCCTCGTGCCCCGATAGCTCAGCTACCAGATCCAACCTCTCGATCCAAGAGCGTGCACCATAAAAGCTAGCATTAGACCCAATCCCGCGAGCACCATTGAGCTCTCGATAAAGCTTTCTCTTCTCCATAAGTAACTTGCTCCACAATCTCTATCCCTGTTATAGTTGTGAATAACTCCCAAGAGGTAAGGTGGGGGCGACAAATAAGGCGTGCAGCGGTGGATGCGGAAAGAAGGGACAGAGGTTGTTTGTGGGGTTGGACTAGAATGACGTGAGGCCATCCGCTTGAGCCTCCTCCACCCCGCGGTTCATGCCCGAAAGCTTGGCAACAACCGACCACCCGGCTTATCACGATAAGCAAGGAAACAAAGAGAGGAAAAGTAAAAATGATCGCGGCAGGGATCGAACCTGCAATCTCTTGATATCAGAGGAAATCGTAGTCAAGCGCCTTGCCATTGGGCCACGCGACCTTTGGATGTTTCAACTGTTCCATCTGAAATACTTGAATACTCAAAACAGGTGTCATCCAGATCACAGAGGCCAAATCCCAAGCACCAATACATAAAGTCGTGAAAATTCGTCACTTCCCAAACTAGCGATAACCTACCCACAACTCAGCCATGTTGGTATCATATGCGGTGCTTGGCCTATCCTCATGTGTTAGGGTATGTAGGGTTGTGTGTGGGTGAGCGCTAGCAGCCACCCATTCTCTCCAGGAATTACCGTACACCAAGTCTCTCTCCACTCTCGTCCACACACACCAGGTGTTATCAACCCCCCCCCCAAATAAAAAAAAATAAGAAAATAAGCCAAATCAGTTCATCCGCCTAACAAGCACAGCCCTCCACTTCGATCCCTACAAATTTTCAGGCAACATTTTTTAGTTCATCCCCTATGAGTACGATTTATCGCATGATACTTGTACTCGTAATTGTGCTTCTTGGACAAGATCCAGCACCCCATTTATCCTAGCCCGTATGATAGCACCAGTTCTTTTCCGCCCGAGGGGTAAGTTATGGCACTGTACAGTACCGTTTATCTGTAGTGCGGAACGCGTAGCAGGGGCTTAACTAACTAACTTACTATATCGGGGAACAGCTGGTGAACAGAGTTGCCACAAATTTACCCAAGTTTATACCGTAGGTATTATATCCGGATTGCGGCATATGCTGTTTTTCCTCTGAAGAGCTGAACCCTCGTATGATACCCGTACCCGCTCCGCTCCAATCTGGACTACTAGCGGTATAATACAGTGAGCTATGCCCTTTCAGCAGAGGACAGGTTGTTGCCACCCGCTACAGTAGGAACCAAAACCGGTAAGGTGCTAAATCCTGGCTGAGACGCACAAATAACCAACTCCAAAGGTCCAATCATACCGGTACAAACGGTAGTTTACGGTATCTTCAACTACTCGTACAGTTATCATAAGGGAAGGCAAGTCAAATTTGTCGATTCGGCCAGGTTAGCCTTCCATGAGTGAGCCTCAGGCCTGGTCCATTCCTCTGATTGGTGACGCTCGAGTTCATCAGCGCAATCCGTACGGTACCGTATCAGAATCTTCCCCACCACAGCGCTAAAAAGTGAATGAAAATCGGCACGATATGATATCATACAGGCGAAGGGATAACAAGTCCTTACCGGACCTCCACCCAAAGCTTCTCAAGTTTAAATTAACCCCAATGCCCACCGGGAAGCCTAGCCATCATCATCACCACATCACATCATGGGTGTGTGCGGGCAATGAGACCCCCTTCCCTTCCGCAATGGATCTTTAAGCCCCCGCGGGAATCCTGCTAGCAATCCTTTTATATGACAATGTAGTTATGTGTATCATACCCTGTATAGTACTGTACGGCGGTGATATCCCAAGGTATCATACCACAGTTGCAGACAAGTACATCATATAAAGAAAAGGCCACATCACGCTCAATGCGAGTGCGCGTCCTGGAGTGTTTTTTCCGACATTGTTAAAACCTGTTGATTCTAGCATTATTATATAAAAGTAGCGCGAGGCGGCCGAGTGATAATCCTGTACTTTACTCTTCAATTTCAATTCCATTGAGGGTACGGTAGCGGAGCACCGATGCAGTGATAATGGATCATGGGAATGGAGGCGTTTTGGCGCTTTGCCCGCAATTTTATACATAACCCCTATCTATCTCATGCGTGCATGCACAGTGTTCGTACCGCTACGGTATGTGTGAGGATTGCCCGTATTTCCAAACGCACAGTAGGAGAACACCCTGCACTACCGGTGTGATGTTCCTTCCAATTGAGGTGAAATATATCTACAGGTACCATAATATAATATGAGGCTGTATAAGTTAAAACCTGATTATTGGGCTTTTTCAAAAAGTGCATGAAAATGTCTTGTATGTTTACTAAATTTTCAGTTTTTTGGACATAAAACATGCTACAGAGGTCATCTGAAGTTCTAAAATATTTTCTAAGCTACTATATACCTACTTTACATAACTAGCAAAGTTGTTAAGCAAAAATAAATGTTTTGTAGTTGAGGCCCGATAATCAGGTTTTAACTTATACAGGCTCATATATACTATTGTAGTATATATAAAATACTTAAAAGGTTCCCCCAATGAACTTGCGGTAACAACTTGGACCCTTTGATTTTCTTTTAAATTTTCTTTTTCAACCATAGACTACACATCACCAAACGGAGATCGATTGACCAACTGTATACCGATCCCGTAGAGACCCAGGCAGCACCTCGTGAAAAGTTTCCCTCATCACCCAGCGAAGTGTATAATATCATACGAGTACAGTATCGCCCCCCCAACCCCGTGCACTCATAGGTAGATAAGCCCACACTTCACTCCAAAGGCGTAACAGCCCTAACGGTATCTACAACGCCAGTACAGTACTGTGCTGTACAAACACACGCCCACAAAACTGCAAAAATAGACTCAAAAAAAAAAAAAGAGGAAACACCCTCCAAGCAAAGTACCTGTACCTCAAGCTAGCTAACTCTAATACTATATAGCACAAATGTCGAGACAGCAAGAGAGTAATCTAGGAATAACAAAAAAAGGGAGGGGGTAAAAATCCAGCTATTTACACCAGTTTTAAAAACACGCAAAAAAAAAAAAAAAAAGCAAAAGCAAAAACGCCCCACCAATGCTTTTTCCTGAATCTAATGTTTATGGCTATGTTCCTCGACCTGGGCGGACACATTCTCCTCCTTAAAGACAAACTCATTTAGCACATCGGTACCCTCTTCCACAAAGCGTACCTTAATCCTTTTGACGCCCCTGACTTCAGCACCGACAACTCCGCGCAAAACTTCCTCCAAGGCTCTGGTTGAGCGGACGGTGGTGCCGATGGGGACTTCCACGGTTAGCTCGACGAGGTAGTTCTGTCCCGACTTTGAACCGCCGACCGCGCGAACGCTGAGTCGTTCCTGACGAAGCGCGAGGGCTTTGTCAGAGGCTTTCCGCACCGATTCTTTGATTTCGTCATCCAGGCCCACGTCCACCAGTTCCATGAGCGCAGCACGGGTATTGCCCCAGCCGGCGTTGATAACCATGAGCGAGACGATCAACCCGCCAACGGGATCCAGGTAGGATGCGTTTTGGAGAAAGTGAGATCCGCCGATGGCGACGAGGGCGACAATGGAAGTAAGCGAATCGATGCGATGATGGATTGCATTGGAGGCGAGAATCGAGGATTTCCTCTCCTCTGCAATTTTCATGGCTATCACCCAAACCGGTCAGCCCAAGACTTCAGCCATAGTATCGCTCCGGACAAACTTACTGGAACGATAGAGCCACTCCTTGACGACGATTGAGCCAGCGGCAAGCCAAGCGGCATTCACGTTCGGCCCCAAGTCAGAGTGGGAGTGAGAATGCGAATGACCATGAGCGTGTCCCAAGAACTCGGGTAGGTCTCCACCGGCAAAGAAGTCGGCATAAAGATGAATCAACGCAGTGTATCCTGTCACACCCCATCCCATCCCATCCGTCAGCCTCCCCCAGGCCTTGGAAGGAAGGAAGGAAGGAAGGAAGGAAGAGAGAAAAATCACAAAGGGGCAAAGCGAAAACAAACCCATAGCAATACCACCAAATAGCAACAGACTGCTGACTCCCAGGCTCCCCAAACTCTCAATCTTCCCATAGCCATTGGGAAACTTCTCGGTCGGTCTCCTGAGAGCAAAAGCCACGGTCCCCAGCGTCATAAAGTCCGAAACCAAATCGGTCAGGGCATGGAAAGCGTCCGCCACCTTGCCATCACCATCAGTCAGGCCCCGAAACGAGAGCAATAGCAGGGGTCGGGCCAACGAACCAAAGCCTGCGAGTTAAAATACCACCCTCCAATCCCCTTGGACACGGCCATCACGAGGTTCACGTAGAGCCCAATCCTGGTGATCCTCACCCCGGCATCCGTCTTATTCCTGGAGACCAGGTAGGTATTGTCATGGTGGTGGTGCCCCCCGGGACCGTGGGAATGGGAGTGCGAATGACCGGTGTGGTCGCGCTGTTGCTGTGCCGACGCCAGCTTGAATATATTTTTCCTGATTTCTCTAAGGGGGCGATCACCGGTAGCGAGAGTGTGCGGACGGGAAGCAGGAGAGCTGTGGAAGGGAGTGGTAAGGGAGGAAGGGGTGAGAGCGGAAAGTAGGAGGCGGGCGCGTGTCCGTAAGCGCACAGTGGATGAGCAGATGTGTGCAGAAGCGGTAGTGGTGGGAAAGCGAGCCAAGATATAGCAGCGACGCCCAACCACATCTCGGGAAAGCATCTGTGCGGTGCAGACGAACGGCTCCGGATCGAGGTGGAGAGAGATGGAAGGAAGAAGGGGGGGGGAAGAATGGAAGAAGGAAAAAGGAATAAAAAAGGGGGGGGGGGAAGGAAACCGAATGAGTGTGTGTGAAGGTACTCCTGTGGGAGTGAGGGGGGTGGGGGAAGAGGGACGACACGAGTACAGTACTCGAGTACTAACTAGTACTGCACCCTACCGATACCGCAGATGGGACGTGTGGATGTACTCGTATGGCTGGATGTGCGGACCGTTGGGTGCAAGGCACAGTCCAAGGAATACTCGTGGGCACGGGTTGAGGTACAGTACAGTACAGTAACCTACAGCACAGGATACTGTACGATGAACCTACCCGCAATTCTCTCCCGCCTACGACTACCATACGACGACTACCCTACATAGCACGGAAGAGGAGGCAGGGACCTTCGCGTGCGTACGTAACACCCCCTCTCCCCAATTACGTGTTCCCGGAATGCAGACAGAGAAGCAGAAACCATGTCCGAGTCCCTCCTCCCGAACCCAATCCCTCATCCAGTGTCGCTGCGAGAATTATGATGATAACGATAATAATACCCGTATCAGAATACGTGTTCCCATCAACCACATTCACATTCATTCTCAATCGACCCTCAGAGAGTACAGTATCATGCACGCATCCAGGTTGAATTGGATTAAATCTAAGATGAATAAATGAAAATGTGACCACCACTGATTCCCAACTCCTCACCCGTACCGTACTGGTACTGTACGTAAAAGCCAGGCGCCCAGCAACGGGTCTCGTCAATCATTCTCCGCTCGACACGAAAACACTCCTCGCCATGGCAGGAAACGAACAGGTTGACTGTACCGTAGAAGGCTAATGTTATCGGCGGTCTGTCTGAGGGGGAAAGGGGGAAAGGGAGACGGGGCGGGGCGGGGGAGAAGGGGTATTTATATTATTTGCAGGGATTAGAGAGTTTGCGCAGTGAGACCTAGGTGGTGTTAATATAAGTTAACAATAAGGCTTGGCCACCTGGCTCTTTAGTCCCACCTGGTCGAGGTGTAAAAACCCGAAAATCGGACCTGGAATTGAGGACCACAAATGCCCACTCGAACTGCATTTTTATGCCTCTGTTCAGGTATGGTTTTGTGGCTATTCTTCTCAAGGACAATCCTGAGAGGAGAAAATTCATGAAAGTTAAGAATTGGCTGATGTATTGACCTCTTTAATACATGGAATTGAAGAAACTCAACAATTGCCGGGAGTCTGATGGGCTGTTGATGCGAGTGGCAACC
>LN891075.1:304344-339752 GCA_900010015.1 Tuber aestivum
ACTCGAACTGCATTTTTATGCCTCTGTTCAGGTATGGTTTTGTGGCTATTCTTCTCAAGGACAATCCTGAGAGGAGAAAATTCATGAAAGTTAAGAATTGGCTGATGTATTGACCTCTTTAATACATGGAATTGAAGAAACTCAACAATTGCCGGGAGTCTGATGGGCTGTTGATGCGAGTGGCAACCCCTAGTGACATCGTTAATAACTCCCACCTAGGTCTGCCTGCGCAAACTCTCTATTGTTTGATTGCTGGATTTACCGATTGATTGATTAGATAATGGCATGGTGGGGGGTTACTTGCAATTGCGCTGCAATCGCTGCGATCAGGTACCGTACCATACAAGTATGATATGCTTACCGGTATTCGGTACGGCACCCATACCGTGCGAGTGGTGTATCGTAGGCCCCGTGCGGGAGTCCGTACCCGGGATCGGTGAAAACGAGGGCAAAGTGAACAGCCTACGATAGCTTGAACCCGAGCAAACACGCAGAACCACACCCATAATTTACCCAGCAACTGTACGAGCACAGTGCCCCGTCAGCCGGCAAACCCTCCGCCGGACAATCGTGCTGCGCCCCGCCCGGCAAAGACGCACCCTGGAAGGGTTGCTAAAGGTCGTTGGTCGGATATGACACATTCATATGATGCCTGTCCCGGCCCTGAAACCCCATGGGGCGCCAGTCATCCTCATAACCTCACCCTCGCCCCCACACGTGACACCATCACTCACAGTACCTCACTCGCGCACCCGTACATTCGTTCATTCATTCATTCGTGATTAGCCCGTTCGCCCCCGTGACGCCCATCGCCCACTTGCTCAGCAGATGCAATTTAATACTCCAATCCCCCAAAACACAGACTATCACGACCCGGACTAAGCTACATGCTACCGCCCAAGTACAGCATAGAGTACATACAAACTGGAGTAGAACACTCCCCCCCTTCGGAATTCTAAATCGAAACCGGGGTGGAAGGCAAAAGATATCAACTCGAACGCCCAGATATGCTTCGGTCCTCGCCCTGGGCGTGCTCGAGTATGGTATTGTAACGGGTGAATGAGAAAGAAGAAGGGAAAAAAAACGATATTACAAAACGCGAGATGTGGTAGTCAAGAATGGGAAGAAAAAGAAGAAGGACAAAGGACTCACAAGTGCACGTGCCCACGATATAGCAATTATTACCTGGGAAAAAAGGAAAGAGCAAAAAAAAAAAAAAAAAAGTGATTATGAAAAGAAAAACCTTTTTTTTTGTGGAATCTCGTCCTATACCTTCAACGCATGAAAAAGAAAAAAAAAACACCATCCCAAACCCCAAATTCGATGCTGTGGCGGAAACGAAAACGAAAGGGAAGTGCTCGGGAAAGGAAAGAGAAAAGAAAAAGAGAAAAATAGTCACAAGAGGCGATTAAAATGCAGTAGCAGGCGTCGATCGATGAGGAGAAGAAGGGGGTTTCCGAAACAATACAATGGCCCAAGTTGAGAACCCGAAAAGAAGTGAGAAAGCCATACCGTTACATGGTGCCCGTGTACTCCAACACTTCACAGTCGTTCTCAAAGAATCCCTCGCCACCAGGGCCTAGTCTTGCTCTGCCGCCCTTCCGTCCTTTCTTCGTCGTGCTCACCCCACTTCGGTCAAGCTCTAGTCCGCTTTCCATTGCCTCCGCCAGCCCGCCTTCGTCACCCGTAAACTCTACCTCGCCGCGGGCTGAGCCAATGTTCAGTTTATCTGCGGGTATGAGAAGGCCGAATACCCATCGGTCACCATTCTCTGGCGTAGGGCTAGTCATAGGGGCTGCTGCTAGAGGGGTGTCCGAAGCCGGTTCGGGGACTGGTTCCGGGGCCGAAATTTCTTGAGGAGCAAGGGTGGCTAGAGGAGATTGACACTCGGTCTTCTCGTTATCACGCCCGAGCGCCGGCTCAGGCGCAGGGGACGACAATAGTGATGCGGGGGATGTGGAGGCAACAGATGGGTCCCCGTCCTTGCGGCGACACGACTTCGCTTGTCTTGAACTACCTGCGAGCCAGCTGGTTGCCTTGGTGGTATGCTGTAGAGGACCGTGGCTACCTGCGGCGTCTGTGTGCACAGACAAACTTACGTGTCTGTCGGTGTGGAAGGGCTGAAAGACAGCATTCGTTTCTATTTCAGCAAAGGATAATGGATTTTGTTCAAACTTCTGTTGTTCGATGCTGTGCACCGGATGGTGATGATGATGATGATGTCTTCCAATCCAGAACCCGCCCACTTGCTTCTCCTCACCGTCGACAGAAAGAGTGTTCTTCTGCGAAGGTCCGTCGGGTAACATAGGCAACTCATATTCTAAAAAGTTGCTCATGATTCCCCCAGCATTCTTCTTCTTGCTTCCACCACCTCCAGGTCTGACTTCGTAAATGCGGAGAACACCCGCTCCTGTTAGGGCTACATACCCTCTCTCTCTCCCGACCAAAAATTTTACCGAGCCTGGCCGGATACTGCCAAGCCCTTGGGGGAGTGAAACCTTATTCCCCCCTATATGGTCATTGGGGGATCCGCTGCCGCTGCCGCTCTGTCCAGGACGCCGGTTGGAATTCCCATTCAAAAAGATACCTCCGCTTGGTGAGCCAATACTACTACTCCTGCTTCGCCTCTTACGAGCCGCTGATAGGAGGGGCTGGGTGGAGCTGCTGAATAGATTAACCGCACCCGTGACTGCCGCGCCTGCAGCTCCAACTTGGGCTCCAGCAGTTATAGCATTAGGAGAAGGCGGTGGCCGTTTCGGAGGAGGCCACTGGTATGCGCCACTGGGCAAGTCATAGAAATGGACTGTTCCTCTCTCCGTGACCACTGTTAACTTTTCGCCCTTAGGGCTGGACCATCCGACGTCTAAAACTGTTGTTGGTGTTATACGGCTAAACCGGGCGATCTGTCTTACGTGCTTTCCAAATGCACCTCCGTCCGGCCCGTTAGAATTTCCTGAGAGCTTCGTGCCGTCTTGGGCTCCAGGACCAGACTTTTGACCCCCATGTAAAGGATTCCCGGGCGGATGGTGAACAACTCTCATCAGATCCCACACAAACAGCAGGTCCCCTTTAGAGCTCGCTGTCAACAAGGCCAACCCACCAGGGGCGAAACTAAGATAGCTCACACCTGCTGGCGGTAGGAAAGTCGCCATCGGAGCCATGCTGACTTGCAGGCCGTTGAGACTTGCCCCGCCATCGAGGCTCTGGGAGACCTTGGACAAATCAATGATACTCACCAACCGTGGCTCGCTTGCCGATTGCTGAGGAGGGGTATTTTGGGGAAACTGGGACTGTTGAGGCATCCCTCCCATCTGTTGCATCTGCCGCAATTGTTGACCCAATCCGCTAGGCTGAGCCCCACCGTGAACACTTCCCGCGCCCATACCGGGAATTCCATATATCCCGCTATTCATCATGCTCACAGGGAGTGGGGGAGCCGGGGGCGGAGGCGAATTATTCTGAGGCCCACTCCAATAATTTTGAAATGCCTTGATACTAGCTTCTGTTGCCCGTTTCGCTCCGCGAATGACCTCCTGGGTTACTTCCCTTGCCATGCGATTCAGGAACGCCTCATCTTCTACAGACACTGCAGCCGTGATAGTTGGCTGTGCGGGTGGTGACTGGGATTTGACGGTTGGAGAACTGAACGGAACACCGACTTCACCACCCATGTGATGGGCAGAGCTAGCGGGCGCGGGGCAATATGCCAGCCACCCGTTTGAAAGTGAAAACACCGGCGTCCCGATGTGGCCTCCCACTCCCGTCACCTTCCCGTCACTACCGAGGCCCGGGATCCCGGTTTCACTGGAAAAGCTTCCTCCGGAATGCCCCTGGATAGCCGTCCATAGTTTTCCCAAACACTTCCACCCGGCATTATCACCCTGGAATCCATTGCCACTGCCCAAGCCATATACATACAATTCTCCACTTATTCCAACACCTATAACTATTTTTGTGCCAACAACTTCTACTCTCAAACCACCCCAAGGGGGTGGCGGACTTCCTATCCCGAAACTGAAATCTGTCGCTGGCACCAAGGGACTAGTAAATAGTCTTGCAATCCTCGTGCGGGAAGACAAACTCCAGACCTCAACCGTAGTTTGCCATTCGGTTGGCTGTGCTGGGGAATGTGCACTTCTGTTGGAAGCAGAAGTTGAAGGGCGGGAAAAAGGTGACGTAGAGTAGGGCGTTTCATCCTCTTGAATAATTGGTGGAGGTCTCTCCCCTTCCAAAGCTGCCTGAGGGGTAGCCGGGGAGTGTAGAGTGAGACATACAAGGGGCCTGTGGGCTGCTAGTGGATCATCCCGAGGCGGTGTTGGCAGTATCTAAAAGCACACGCATGTTAGTAACTGATGGGAGGCCTTAAGCGATATATTCAACGCCCGCTCACAAAATGGCTTCCCAAATGTGATTGGCACGACGTTCCGATTAGGCCCCCAAGACCAGAAATAGAAGTAAACCGCACAGGCCAAAATAGCCTTAATGGGAAGAATGGGTGAAGCGAAAATAAAATATGGCGATGAGAGGGCAGAGATCGTTACCTTAGCACCCTTCACGCCGCCGCTCAAACCCTCTAGTCGCCCAACTTGTTCTACAACTCCCCTTCCAACTTTCCAGATATCAACACCGCCCTCCCATCCGAGACAGACCACGTTTTCACCCCCTCCGTTCCCGTTGCCCCCACTCACAGCCAAACCCATGAAGCCACCGTTTACTCCACCAAAGGCAGGCTCATCTAATGTATCAAACGTGCATGCAAAGTTACCCTCTCCCGGGTGCAACCGTGTATTCACGGTTGCCGCCGCCCCAAACTGTGCATTTAACGGACTTGGCGATCCCTGTGCGAATCGCTGGGTTGGATTATAGTATCCCCCATTGTTATAGTATGAGTACTGTTCTTCGAATCCAGGGTATCCACGAACTTGACGTGCAGCACCGAAATTACCCCCAGAGCTGTACGATGCTGGAGCACTCGGGGGCGGTGACGCACCACCTACACCTAATCCCACACCGCCGGAGGCAGAACCAAGGCTGTTCGGAGGTCCGGTGGATGGTGTGGAAGACGAAAGAATGGCAGGGAACGGGATAGAACGCGATAGTATCTCCCCCGGGGTCTGAAGAGCGGAGAGGAGGGGGGAAGTGGTGTTGGAAGGGTGAGGAGACTTTGGAGCTGAATTGCGACTAACACCGCTGCGGGCCATGACAGCTTAACATTAGCACTCGGTATCTCAAGAATACAGCGGATTCCCTTCCTGCCTCAGAGAGGGGAGCGGGGAGGGGGGGGGTCGTGAGATGGGTTATAGGCCTCGACGTGTATGAGTAGGTGAGGGAGAGAAAAAGTACAAGTGATTGTATGAGTGAGGGGAGAAGCGAGGAAGAAGGGATAGGATGTGTGACTAGCTGGACGTGTGAGAGAAACAAAAGTTGTTTATGACAGATCACGACTTGTCCAAAGAAAAGGGAGAGGGAAGGGGGGAAATGAATGAGTCAATGGAAATGATTGGGAGCACGGACTACTCCCTGGGGTATATCCGAGCTCTCGACGAACTAAACGCGCTCCCACCTCCGAGTGTAGACGAAATGGCCGAAGCTTGGACAGCGATGGGTACAGGATTTGAAGCTAGCGGGCTAGTTGACGAGGTTCTATTTTGCTGCTGTTGGCGGGGGTTCTTGAAGTGTTCAGTGTACGCGGGCATAAAGTCGGGAGTATGGAGGAAGAATGAGCAAGGCAGGGGTGGTGGCAAGGGATCTCTTTCTGGCTCTTCCTATATTCAGACAGAGATATTTCGATGTAGAAGAAGGGCTTGAGAGTGGGGAGAGAGAGAAATGTATCCGGGAGTAGACGGGAAGAGAGGAGGGGCAGGAAGGGAGTTTGTATCGATTTTGTAGTTGTGGCGGCAGCAGGCACGGGGAGACCGGAATCGGGATAGGAGGGGTGGGGGTGGTGGGCGGAATGATGGAAGGAGGGGCGTCGGGGGGGGCGTGGGTGGGAGCGAGCTAAGCTTAGCTGAGCAATGAATGAAGAAGAGCAGAGAAATCAGCTTTCTCTCCCTCCTTTCTTTCCCTCTCGCTCTCGCTCTCCACTGGCAGCGCGCGCTCACCCTGCTGCACTGATTAGGGGAAATAGTAGATGATAGGGGAAGAATAGAGTATGGTAGACTACCGGTAGTTCTGACGAATAAAGGACGGTGAAATGACGATAGCGAATAGCGAGCGATGCACCGGTACGGTATGCAGAGGGATCCCTCTCGCGCTACCGTACGAACTCTGTCTGGACGTTGTGGTAATGTGTGTCACGATAAAGGGTACGTGTGGTACCGGCAGGCGGTACTCGAGTATACTCTGCTCGTGCTGCAGCTGTGTAGCCTCGGTGCGGTATCGTCAGGGCCAGCGAATGAGGTGAGAAGGGAGAACGAGCGTGAGTTCCACCGCTATACTGAGGCGAGGTGAAGGAAGGGCACTGGATGCCACCAGATATATGAGTGCGTGAACGAAGGCGTATGTGCAGCGAGCGTGCCAATTCACACTGCCCCGCCGTCCCCATCTGGCTCGCCTGGCTTACGGGGTGCTGGGTGAACCTCCATCCCTGACCCTAATCCGTGGGAAAAGCGATAAACGAAACATAATTGATATTCGTACACGCTTCGTATACCGTACTCTAGACCCAAGTGGAAGGGCATTGCCGCATGGGGATGTGTCGGTACGGTGTGGTGATATCCTTCCCCTTCCCTACAGTACCGGTATCTGATCTGGCTTATCATGTGGACGGGGAGGAGCTACGGCATGCTCCCCTGTGCAGATGCTTGCTCGGTGGGAATGGGTAGACTACTGGTCTTGCTTGTCATTGGGCGAGCAGGTGGGTGGAGAGGGAGCAACCACACCACTCAGCAGAAAGCAAAGAGGAAGCAGCAACCACGAGTACGGTAGTCTACTGTAGTCGAGTACCGTACTGTAGACTGCTCGTACTCGTAGCCAACATGCCAACCTGCGCGAGTACCTATCTTGGAAATTTAGCGCTGTACGGTATAAGTGCCCTACCGTAAACTGCAACCGTGAAAGAAGCCGGCGGTTCCTGACCTATCACACCCTCTCTTATCGAAAGTACTCGAGTACTCGAGTAGGTGGGAGAAGGAACCCCATGGAGGGTTGCCCTCGCTCCGGCTGGGGCTGCAAAACCAGCTAGGTCTTACAGCACGGTAATGGCTCAAGGGAGGGTTAGGTTTCTACTCGAGCGAATAGGACAGGCTCATCATGCAAGATGGCTCCTTCACGCCCAAATTCGGGCTCGGTTTAAGGCCGCGAGACCGCACCCCGGCACGGTGGTGTGGTGGGGGACCTGGCTGGCTTTTCTGTTGCTCCCATGCAGGAGGAATGATGGGGGATTGACAGCCCTGCCGTTACTGTACTGTACGATAGCGTGGCCACAGCGATCGAATGGAGGATTCCGTGCGGCAGTCGCCCTCTATGGGCGGAGTGTCTACCCTTGCGTGCCGTACACCATACACTACAGCGCCTGAGAGTCGGTACTCTGGACAGCTATCGTCGCCATTTGGGCTACATAAAACCGGTGTGGGAACCGTTCCACCAATGCCTTTTGGTGTTCGAGGATGCCTGTATTTATCGCATCGAGGATCTCCCGGTCCTCTTTGCTGTTTTTCTTTCTCGGGTGGGATCAAAATGGGGGTCAAGGATGAGGTGGACAAGATTGGAGGGAGGAGCTGCTCCTGCATTGCCACCATATTCCCTTCTGCACCTTGGGGTCGTGTAAAGAGGGGATGGATAGAGAGCTAACTGCCTGCGTGTGCACCTCTCCTGAAGGCGGTAGGAGTTGGCACCGGTCAAAAAGGTTGTGCCTGGGCATGCTTTCGTTGCTGGATGAGCTGTTCGGAGAGGGCAGGGTAGAGTACAACGGCATGCAGCTCTATCTGCAGAATGGTCCGTAGGGAGGGAGAGGCAGTAAGAGATAAGGGACGGATGATACTGTCGTCCAGCATACAAAACGGTAGCGCAATGTCCTCCTCTGATAAAGATGTGATAGTCGATAGTCTATCCCCGAGATGTGCCATTATCAATCATTGCGCGAAGCGAGATGTGAAGGCGGCCGTAGCGATGAAGTTTGTCTCTGAAGCACACCATTCCAATGTTGCCGCCATAAACTTATGAAGAAGTGCTGCTTGTACCGATGGACAATCCACCCGGACTTGGGACAGAGTGAATATACTCGAGTGCCCTACCCGCAATGCTCGATTGGACTGCGGTGCTGTAGGCATTGCAGAACTTGGTAACTCGTGCCCGTAAGTCCTCGAGCACCAGATAACTTCACTCCTTCGGCCAAGGAGGCTCGGCGATCAGCGGTTTTGAATGGGCCCTATCACGATCCTGGCGTCAAAAGTCACGAGTACCGTAGGTAGGCATTTTGCACTCAAAATGCATGGCAGGGACCCACAACTCGCCCAAAAACAAGATAGAATCAATCGGGGTACTGTAGCACTGTGTGCTTATGGTTGCTTATCTTGGTTCAGTAAAGGTTGTGCGGTTTTTGTTACTTCTTGTGTGGGGGTTGATGGCCAAATATTTGCTCTCTGATCTGAGATGTTCCAATGTACTAGTACAGTGTCATAATTATCATACCGGTATGATACCTTTTCCGCAGAAAACTGGTTCGGTTTGAGGCATCGCTTGTTCATCCCGGAGTCTATTGATGGAGCTTCCACACAATTCTAAGGAATTTATCGAATTTTAATATTTTTTCCCTCCAGAAGTAAAGCCTCGCATCTCTGAAGTAAAATGCCGACCTACCCATCACCTTGACGCCAGGCGTCCGGCAGAGCATTCCCCCTCATTTCTGCCGCCCCGATACCGTTAGTGTCATTTTCCTTCTACTTTTACCGTATCCTAGCCGGATGGATGAATTAATGGCAGGGTGTGCCTACTGTGATACCGTGAGTGCGTGAAATGTTCAAGTTTGGGATCTCCTCGTTTCTGGCGGCGGGATAGAACAGGGCAAACAGGGCCCTGAATAACAGAGGTGACTACCGGCACCAAGTGCTCGAACACCGGTACCGGTACCGATGCCACAGCATCACCCCTTCCGCTCTTCGTCGTCAGGCGGGCGCTTGCCGAGCGGGGATGGAGGGGCGAAGCACGGGTGATGTATTTGACCTTCGCTTTTGGTCGCTTGATCTCTTCATACGGCCAAATTTCCATCATGACTTGGCCTTTTTCACGGTCTTGGCAGATCGGGTATGTGTGTGTGGGTGTGATCTCTGGATGGCGACCTTTGATCGGGACAACCATCGTTGGGCATCAATTCTGCCGCGGCTTGGGAACTGGGGCGGAACCTCAAACCCACTTCTCGTGTCTATGATTGACTTTCGATAGCTACGATATCATATCTGTACCATACACACACACACACACACAGATCTTCACTCTGTCGAATCGCGGTAATCATTTCGTCGTCACTTTTAACATTTGGTGTTTGCATTTACGGTGCAGCTGGCAGCTCTCACAGTTGATTCCTCCTTCCTTCCTTACCTTGCTCCCCCGCACCGCACGGGTCAACAGAACTGCCTGCGTGCCTCCCTTCCGGGTACTGTCCCAGCTTGCCACGCTTTGAGATCTCCGGCAGACATCAGAGCTCTCTCCTGCAAACCATTCTTCTCGGGCTACAACGCTCTAAAAGCTTTTTTTTCCGTCCTTTTTTTGTCATCTTCGCTTCATCACACTTTTCGGACCGGTAAAAGCAGAACGGCCGGGAGCTGCTTAGGTGTCTCTGTTGTGTTACGGCGGCGAGAAAGAAAAGACGGAGGAAGGGAGGAAAAAAGAAGGAAAGAAAAGAAAAAAAGAACGAGGGTTTCTTCTCCCTCGTGCCGCCAAACCACGCCCTCCGCTTCCGCACTGATCATCCGAGCCTCACCCGTGCGAAACCTTCTTTTCTTCGCCGATTGATCTCTCCTTCTTCCTCAACTGTCCGACTGCTCGTTCTCCGTACCCGGTAGCGTTGGAGAGTACGGTATTCTGTGCTATTACCGCATCTTGCATCCCTGGTAACGCGCCTACGAGACATTCATCCAAGCGTGCGTATACATCCCGTCCCTGTCCATCCCCCTCCATCTATTGTCGTTGATCATTAGTCTACAGTCCCTCCTGTCCCCACCCAGTCACCTGCACACAGGCCGCCCGCTTTTTCGTCCATCCATAGCCCGTCACCACGGCGTCCATAGTTCATCTCTTCGGCCACCTTTCCCTCCAAGCCCATCGGGTGCGGGCCATGGACGAAATGGAGACTGCTTCGTCTGCTTCTTCCCGCGGGCCCGAGATTCTCTCCAATCCCGTCATCATCGAATCCATTCTTCCAGCTCTTGAGCATATGAATGATATACTCTCTCTTTTACTTGTTTCCCGCCAAACCTATCTGCTCGTCAACCCCCTACATCCGTTTTCTGCTCGCAGACTGTCGTTCGCAGGCCTTACGCATGTTGAGAATAGGCATATCATTGAGTTCCTATATCGTCCGCTTGGGGGTGTTCAAATAAATAGTAGACGTCGGCTTCTTGAAGATGGCCGTACAGTAACCGTTTCTGGAGGGTTAGAGAAGGGGTATGTTGGTGCCTGGAGGTTCCTTAATAGTATCGACCTGTCCGGAACCGGTGTAACCACCAGGGTTGTCAAACTCCTCATCGCTTCTACGGCTGGTGGAAAGATCCCTGGGCTTCTCCCCGATAGATCCTCTGATCGAGCCCCGACGAGCGAGATGGAACATGACACTTACACCAGTAGAACAGGTCTCTTCTCCAAGGAGTTTGAGTCCATATCAGGTGGTGCATACAGGCTGCTCGCTGATCAGTCCTTGCGTCTTGAGAAATTGTGTGTAACCAATTGTCCGTTGGTTGATATCGTGGAATTAAACTCGTTTCTTAAAAAGATCCTAAATGTTGTAACCGCTCCTAAAAGGAGGGAATTGAGGTTGAAGGCTACTCAGCAGCTTGCAGCGGCTCAACAACAGCAAAATGGTGGTAATGCGGGTGCAGTGGCCAACAATGCAGGGTTTGGCGCCGTCCAGCAGAACCCCCAAGTTCATGCACAGGCGCAAGCGCAAGCACAACAACAGAATGAAGATCTAAGCACTGTCCCCTCTCCCCTCCCCGCAACTGTTGAGGAGCTCGAGGAGTTTGGGCTTCCGTGTCTATCATTGAGGCGGCTTGAGCTAGCTAATGTGGCTGGTCTATACGTGGATCCTCCTGAGAAGTATAAGGGGAAAAGAGAATGGCAATATTCTAAAGAGTGTCCATTTGGGAGAAACGTCGGAGGGCTGAATTCTATTGCGGGATGTCTGGGAATTGATGTCGACGTGCTATTCTGTCAGGGCGCCGGCTGTGCTACTAGCTTTGATCATTCAAGGTGGAGACTCTCGCATACTGAGGGGGAGGAGACGCACTTTATCTATGATGACGATTTCGATGTTTCAACTTTAGCCTCTAACTCGAACAGCCAGACGGAGAATCTTTCACAAGCGTCCAGCAGCAGTGCTACTGCTGGTATGGCGGGGGATGGTTCTCATCATGGTAATGGATCTAGGAGCCCGCGCAAGACCTATCACTACCCTCTACCAAGACTTCCGGGCGAGCGTATACTTATCCTGGATGATGGAAGAGTATTTCGAATTCCCAGACATGCTATCCCAGCCCCGCCGGCTGCCCAACAGCCTCAGCAGCAACAGAATGTTCCGGTGCCGGCAGTTCCAGCCCAGCTTTTGGCCGCTCCGGGCCTAGGTCAGGGTCAAGGTAATACACTCAACGTTGGCGCCGCTGCTGCGGGCGGTGGTGGAGCCGTAGTGGGAGGGATAGCTGGAGGTGGAGCTGGTATCGCTCCAAACAATTCTCAGGGGTGGTCTGCTGGACAGTTTCTGCAAGATCCTGCACAGTACGGTCTAGGTGTGGTGGTGAGTGCAGGCGCTTCATTTGTTCTCGGCAGTCGCTTGTACATGGCCACCTTCTAACGCGTTGCGGGCTTAATCAGGGGAGTGCAATGCCGAATACTAGCGCGCTAACCCACATATCACAGATCGCAGGATTACAGGGTATCCAAGGCCTAACTGCTGTCGCCAATGTGGCATCACAGATGGTTGCTGGAGGTGGAATAGGAGCAGCCGACGATCCCGCAACACCTGGCCAACAACAAGGGCAGCCTCCCCTGACTCCGAGCCCCGCGACTGATGGCGTGTTCTCCCCGAACAGTTCACCAGCTACCCCCGTTGTGGGCTCATCTACGGCTACTACCGCCCAGCCCGCCAACCCCCCCGCAGACGCGGCGAGCGCGAATCCGGGTGATGGAATGAACACCGCCCTTCTCGACCTGATGGCAGCAGTTCAAGCCAGCACACCACCCTTCGGCCCAGCAGTAGCCGACCCCAACTCTCCGGGGGGGGGGATCGCTCTAGCAACCGCTGGCGTTGGCGAATTTCTACCTCAAATCCCCTACAACCACCAAAACATCTTTATTCAAAACAACTTTGTCCAACAGGAGCAACCAATGCCCCAAGCAAACATGCCCAACCACTTTCATCACCCTGCCGCTATACCTCCTCCCCCTCAACAAACTCACAACCAGAATCAGCCGGCTCCGGGCATAGGAGTCTCGCTTGGACCTAGACGTCGCAATAATTCCCCAGGAGGTAGGGCCGGAAGCGGGGCTGCGGCTGGTAGGCCCGGACGCAGGATTGCCATGTTGGACGGGCCAAGGGGCTTGTGCGAAGGTTGTGGCCGGGAGGTCTGGCTTTGTGAGAATTGTAATAGGTATTGGGTTGTTACGTGTGGTGGGTGTGCTAGTCGTGTCTGATTTTTTTTCTCCAACTGTTCTGCTCTTTTCGCCATCAAATACGATAAGCAAACCAGCTTTCGAGAAGGTATAATAGTTCTTTTCTGTTCTTTCCGTTTTAAAGTGATGAAACACAAAAAAATAGTTATTTCTTGTTTCGCCGCAAAGGTTATTTGTTTCTTTGGTCTGGGCTTGTCATCACTACCGGGGTTTATCTGTTTCTCCCTCCTCTTTCCGGTCACATCAAAATGGACACTGGATACTGTGTATCTTGTTTTTTTGTTCGTCTATTCAATCTTATTTTCTTGGTGCTATAATTCTTGAATTGCTTTATGTAAAACTGCTGATGACGGCGAAAACTCATACATACACGAAAAGAAAAAAAACTCCTAGTATGCTGATAGGGATTGGGCGTTGCTTTCTCTTTTTCATTTCTTAGATGGGAATCGGGAGTTGGGTTTTTTTTATTCAAATTTTTTCACTTGTTTCACTGCATTTTTTGAACTCTGTGGGCTGTGGTTAAGTAGTTTCTGTGGAATTGAGTGAGCTGGCTAAATGAAATTGTGCATTTGTTATAGCTACGGTATTAGTGCCCAGGTTCTGGGGGTTGGTGAATCGATGCGCTGTGGTATTTACGATAACCTATCATACCTGCTATAACGATATGATACGCCCTACTGTACTGCGCTACCAGTTGGACCTGATTATGGTATCTCCCGGATTCCTAATTGAGAAAATATCTAAAACGGACTAGATTAAAACGGAAACATCATTGGGCCACACTACCACCCGGATATCAAAAACCTGGTTGTAGGACTGCAATGCCTTGCAAACCTATACGAACTTTGGTGAATTCGGGGGTTTTTTTTTTTCCACCTTGTTTTATGTAGTAATATTATGCCAAACGCTAATCGCTCTCTTACTCACTCGCCCCGTACCGTACATCACCATAGAGTCTTAGTGGATTCTCTCACTTCGACCTTTCACATCGCTGTGCGCGGTATGCGGGGCGCATGTCGGGCGGCCGGTAGTTTGTGCTGTGGTGGTAGTCGAAAGGGGGTGGATCTTTGGCGATTGCCAATTTGGGTAGGTGGGGGAAGAGGGCATTGCATTTAGTATTGAAGGCGGTATGTCTTCCTTCCTCCTTCTTCATATCTGCATTATGGCAGTAGGAGCCGGACGGTGGGTGACCTTGGTAATTGTTGGAAATTGCGGTTGAATTGACGAAGGTTTTACGGAACCGAAGGGAGTAAGTGCTCAAAGAGAGAAAAGTATTTTTCTTGTATACAGAGAGTGGAGTCAAGAGAAAGAAAAGAAGGTGGTAGGTTTTGTTGACTGTGTAGAGTAGAGGAAAACAGCAAGCAAGGGACAGGAGGAATTGGGTGTGTTGGTTGATCAGGTAAGAGAAGAAAAAGAACAGGAGAAAACAAACTTCAGGGAGCAACGCACAACAAGGACATGAAAGATGTGTAAGCACTTACATATGCACATGAATGCTTATGGCTCGTATATGAAATCATGCTCATGTTTTCAACAGTAATGTGATGTGGCGTACCGAGTGATATTTAATGATTGCGTTGTGTTGTATGGTATTATTATGATATTATACCTGTATGTACAGTGCGGTGCGGTGATCTGGGGACCCGTGGCGTTCGGGCTCCCCTCTCTAGCCTGATCCATAAACCTGTGTAACTCATCATGCTCCCCGCTGTTTGAAACGGGTCTTGGGTGGTTTGGGGTATGTATCATGTATACTCTTTTGTGTCTACGGGCTTACTGATTTACACACTGCTGGTGCGTGGATTTGTGAATCCTACCCGCCTGGCTTCCGTGAGCGGTATATACTATTGCTCAACAGTGAGTAACGGCATCACGTTCCAAATGGCGGGAGCCGGACGGGAGTGAGGGATACTTTAGACCCTAGTGTGATAGGATGGATTTGACTATCATCTGTCCAATGTGGGTCGGCTAGCTGGTGGACTGCTTGTAGGATCCCAACATGGTTGATATACAAATGTGGTACTGGGCCATCGAAGCTGAGAGTAACTATTGCAGACTTGGAGAGAAATGTTTCAATTACCAATTATGTACTGCACACTTTGTCAGATCGTCCAATCCAGTACATAATGTAATAAACCTTTTCCCATCAGCACAGTACTATCCTCGCCTTACCAAATTCGCACCCGGTTTAGTATCCAGTTTTTTTTTTTTTTTAGTTTTGTTTTGCAGTATTTGGTATGGGGGCGGATGATTGCAGCCTCGCCGGGATAACTCGTGCGGTATTACGCCGTTGGAGCTATACTGGTACGGTACCTCTCGCCGTGAGGTGAGGTGGCTGGTGGGTAGGATTTCGCGACGATTGGTGGAAAGGTGGGCGAAAGCCCCCCCACCACGTGAGTGCTCGGGTGTGAAGGCTTCTTTCTGTGCTCACCCGGGATAAGATTGTCTTTTTCACACACTTTTAATTGCCAATGTGACGAACAGCTATCGCATTCACGATGACGCAAGTACCACCCCCGGACCAGCCATCTTCTCGCTTCGGGTAAAGAGAATACTGGGTTGCTGATGGTGCTGCGGGAGTATGAGTTTGTCTGGGGATCTATGGGAGGAGGTTGTTATGCACTGCTGGGACGGGAGAAGGATGTGTGGCGGTCCTTTGTCGGGTGGTGTTGTGGGTTGGTCTAGGTCCAATCGTACTGGATGGCTGGGTCTTCAGCTAATAGAAC
The DNA here is from genome assembly GCA_900010015.1 of Tuber aestivum. NCBI lineage: Eukaryota > Fungi > Ascomycota > Pezizomycetes > Pezizales > Tuberaceae > Tuber > Tuber aestivum. The sequence goes on from LN891075.1 coordinate 319,890, forward strand.
GAGCGTTGTCAACATGGCTGCTGCTGTTTTAGGTACAAAGGTTTACTTTTGTCATGGCTTTCGACAAGCCTCGCTAGCTCAATCGGTAGAGCGTGAGACTCTTAATCTCAAGGTTGCGGGTTCGACCCCCGCGTGGGGCTAAAGTTTTTGTGATTCTTTTTTTGATTGGTCTGGATGATAATACCTTTGTATGAGTTGATAGCATTTTGTTCCTGCGAAGAGTGGACGTTGTTGTTTAGTTGGCTCTCAGTTTCGTCGGCTTTTATGGACAGAAAAAAATAGGTGGCTGAGTAATCAATAGAAGCTACCGTAAAAACTCGCTAAATCAGCTATCTGGGATCGGGGCTTGGCTATTGCGCATAGGGGGTGTGCGTAATTAGAATCTAAGAGTGGGCCAGAATAGGGTTAGCAGGGCAGGTTAACAGAATGGCGTATACTAATTAATGAGAACTACCCAGTTGAGCGTGCCAAGCTATACCGCGTCAGGGAAACGCTATTCCTTCTCAGGGTGTACTGTCCTGGGGTACCGAGATTAGGAGCCGATCGGAGATAGCTGATTTAACGAGTATTTACGGTATGGCAAGTTTAGCTTTTCTATTTACTCTAGTACCGGTAGGCTGTCGAGTCACGACTCGAGAAAGCTGGGGAAATATAGCTGTGGGGTGTTGCCGCTGGGGCAACTAGCTTAGTCGTGGAGGTGATAAACTTGATTTTTAAGCGCAGGTTGGGCTTTACAGGCGTGGGTGATAGTGACTTTAAACCAGGAAGTTCGGAAAGAAGTAATTCGGTTATTGATGAGCTGCCGAGAACTGAAAAGGCCCAATCACCAAGACCCTTGCCCACCCACTGTACCAAATGTTTGTATCGTATACCGTAATAGATGGGTCAGCTAGCGAGATCACAATAGCTCACTCGCCAGTGCTGCCAAGCTTTTGGTTGAAAACGTCGAGGACACGAAGGAAGGGTCAATGATCGATGTGGAGGTTATACGGAGGGAGGCACGGGAGAGAGACGAAAGACAGATGGAAGAGGTATGATGTGCGGGGAGGGAATTCAAGGGGGGGTGGGTGCATGAGGAACAAGGGGGATAAGTGAGCAAGTGAGTGAGCAGACTTATGAGATCCTGTTTGTCTCTTTGGGGAGATTGCAGCGATGGGCGATGAGAGAGGGAAACGGAAGGGAAAGGAATGGAAGAGGGAAAGCAAATTTGAAGCGGAAATCTTCAATAGTAGACAGCCTAAGTTCACAGGCGTTCATGTATACTCAACCCGGTTACCGTAAAAAAAGAGGGGGAAAAGAAACTCGTGATTCGGGGATGGGGTACGCTCTCTGGTGCCAGAGCTCTGTGAAACGTGCCCAAAAACACGGCTGGACGCGCGGTTTGTATGGGAATTCCTAGTGGCAACCACCCTGACTGGCTTCGCTCGCTTCCTGCAATTGTTCAGTGGAATGAAGATATGGGGAAAATGATGATTACATGCCGGATCTCGCGTGATCCTCTTCCGTCTAATGGCTGATTGGGGGGATAAAAAGTCTGTTATGCGCTTTTGAGGTGGGGTCGTGTGGGGGGATAACTGGTGTCGCTTCGGCAGGAATCATACATCGAGAACTCGGGTACGCACACTGAGCATGTTTGAGTCTTGGGGTAGACGTCATGGTCTGGTCTATAATGCCTTCCTACATCTGGTCAACATCCTATCGTATCATACTCGGGTGTATGCTGCTCGCGTACCCGGGCTCCCTTCATACCTGCCGGAGGGGAACGGGACATATCCCCCGACACACAATGTTGCGGTGAAGGGGGAGGGGGGTTATATGATAGAACCTCTTCTACTACTCTTCTCTTTTTTTGTTTTATTTTTATTTTTTTAAAAAAGTAGACATTATCATACTTGCGGGTATCTAGATGCTTTAGTGCTGGAGCTCTTGGAAAGAATAAAATCCCGGGCCTAGGGCTCCCGGATATCTTGAGATCCACGGCTATTTCCAGTTATCCCCCTGGGACAAATAGGGGTATTGGGCTCAAATTTGCCAATGGGATTATTACTTGGGCCCGAATCCCCACCAATTAGCCCCACTTGCCAACATTATTTTGCTTACCAAGACTTGAAGCATCCTCGGGTTCGATTACCAAAGGCCATCTCTCCTATGATACAGCAATCTCCCGACACACCTTTAGGCGGGTTAACCTTTGAATTTCTGCCTGGGAAAAAGGGGTCACAACTTTCACCACTGAGCCCGGTTCAAAAATTTCTGTCACTCACACGATATTGGGTGATGTGAATGTAAATCGTTTTAATCACAATACCTCTACGTCTGTACTTTTGTGGGGATGAGTCTGAACTGATCCTCTAGCTGACGCCAAGATTACAACCCATTTCGACAAGGCTGTGCTGGGGGTGTTTGTCACTGAAAATATCCACCCTTCACCGGATTCGCTGTGAATACCTGTCCCGGGAGAAAGGCCCTGGCCCTGCACTGTGCCGGAGCCTTCATCCCGGACCAGCTAACTCTAGAGACTGAACCAAACACAACAAACTCCGAAGGAACCTCCTGGCACATCGTTGTTCTCCCCCCATCTCAAAATATCTTAGTCAGGGCCATGTTGAGGCTCAACTACACTGTGGTTCTTCTGGATCCTTAAAAGTTAGGCGCCAGGCGTTAGCCAGCATACTGAGAGGAAACAGAAAACCAAGCCGACAACCCACCCAACGTCTAACAGACAAACACTCTGGACCGGGTTCCCGATGGCAACGGCTTCCTGACAACCAAAAGCCCACATCCTGTGCGGGGAGGCATAGGGTGGGAACACAATGGACTATTGTGGTATGACATGCCTTCTCACTAAAAGCCTCATTGCCACATGCCTCGTCGCCGGATGTCTCCTGACCACCCGTGCATCTCATATCATGCCCAACAGGAAATCCAACAGTATAGTTCAAACGGACTAAGGCGTGCACCACTCTTCAACAAAAAGGAGAGAGGGGGAAGAGGATCACTTGCGGTCGTAATATCTGGGAAGCCGCGACCTGTTTTTGATGGAACGGATAGAACGGTAGAGGAGGACTTCTGGCGAGGGCTCTTAGCCTTAACAAATTATGAGCGCGGTGGGAAACTAGTGATAACTTACTTGGTGCGAGGGTTAACTGTTAGATTTGTAAGTAATAGGTTTTCTCTTACATACTGGGTATATACTGGCACATAAAGAGTGGTTTTGAAATCACAGATTCACGGTTTGAGTAGTTTTCCACACGAGTATCACGGTGCCAAACTTGAACCACATTCTCATGAAGCAATACCTGTAACCGCAGGCAACAATCTAGTTTTCCACTCAAGCATCATTGTGCCAAACCACATTCTCATAAAGCAACACGTGTAACTGCATGCAACAATCTAGTTCTCTAAAGAAGCAAAACTCAATAGTCCCATAGAAATTCACGCCCTAATGATATAGCAACTCAATACCTGTCCCTTTGGAGCTTACTGTTCGTGACCGACCTATATTGTGCTGAGTGAGCAATATTCTCTTGGCAAGGAAATCAATTACACCTGCGAGGCATAATCATGGTACTAACACTTAGTCTACCTTCTAGTTTTCTTCCCCATAACCCTCTGCAGTATCCTCAACGGCATTACAATGTTCATCACCAGACTTGGCACACCTCTGAAGATTCGCTATCAACTCATCCAATGGCTCCTTCTGTCCGGGATGGCCTTCTGCCATGGCACGAATTGTGTGTACGAGAACCAATTGTGTGTGTTCGATACTATCGAACCTGGACTCAACACTGGACTCGACACGATTGAGCCTGAACTTGATACTATTGAACTTGGACTCGACACTGGACTCAAGACTATCGAGCCTGGACTCGACACTATCGAGCCTGGACTCGACACGATCGATCCCTGAACGAATGTTATTTGCCTGCCAGACTATGCCGACACCGATGGCAGCGAAAAGGATAGAGCCACATTGGGACTGAATCAAGCACTCTGTTATAAGAAATTATTTATTCAGCGAACATTCAATACCGCAGATTTAATACAATGGGGGGGGGTACTGCTGATCAAAGAACTCATCCTCAGTTTTGAGAGGTAACACAGTTGGAGTTCTGGTTGATTGCTACCGTGTTGGATGGAGCGATTTCACTTGAGCTGGCTGTGTTCAAGTTAGCAAAGACTGGTTTTCGGTACTTTAGCTAGCTGGGAGATGGTTTAGTGTTGGGGGGGGACTCACTCTCTTGTTGCGTAGTGTGATCTCCCTTCTTCGTGCTCTCGTCTCTGAGTTGCTGAGCGGGATGCTTGTGGGGATCGCTCTCTTTTAAGCTGGATGAACCTCGAGTGTAGGCAAGCCTCACGTCACATGTTGTCTTCATCATGCGCCACATCTCTGTTATCGATAACGGAAGCGAAGGGTCTCGTAGGAGTACTATCATAGCACCGGGAAGTGGGTGGGGTTTGTGAGCAAAACTGGTGTTACCCGGATATGAATGCTAGGGATTGACAGCTAAATTATGGTAGGAAAGCCAGCAAACTGAAATTACCATCCATAGGAGAGGAGAGATGGATTTGATATGGAAATCGCTTAAACGAGCAAGAAATTTTGACTCTATCGGAAAACACTGGCTGTCTGATCACCCACATCCATAACTTACTACACTACAAAGACGGGAACAAGAAGGCTAAAATTTGGCGATATGCAATAGCGGCCCTGTTTGCGAGCGTTGCGCCACTATGCGTGGAGGGTAAACGCAGATGATTAATTGTGGCATGGAGGAGTGAGTGCTCATCAAGATCAAAAGTCCCTCCCCAACCTTTTTTTACCTAAGTTAGGCGCAAACAACGCACACACCTTGCTTGTAGAAATTGGGGCTCACCTCTCATAACCTCTTAACATCGCCAGCGATGCTGTTTTCCGGCAGTATTTGATTTATGAGTGATAGCTATCAACACAGTTCTCCTGTCGTTGGGGATGCTAGAGCCGAGTAATTGCTGTATGCTTTGACAACGGGGGAGAGCGCGCCTGAATGACAGACATTTTTAGCGACCGGCCTGAACATGTTGCGGAAGGGGGGGGGGGTGGGGTTTGGTCCTCGGGTTGGTTTGATTTTCCAGTATCCCCGGCGCTTGGTTGAGAAGTCACGAAGTATCATAGCTTCAACCCCCCACCTTTCGCGTGCTGGTTGACCCGTTGGAGTGTGGGGGGACTTGTGACAAGGTACATGTACCATACCGCTTTTTGATGTCGTATCATCTCCCTAACCGACTGGGACATTGTTTGTTGACTTACGAACTGAAAGGTTGCCAACAACCCTGTTCGGGCGCTTGGTCGCTGGGCGCCCAGGACTCATTGCAGCTATTTTTGCCTCTCGGCTACATGCCGGCTCCCTGGCGGGCGACCTCCATATTATAGACACGGGAGTCAATCCACTAGCCTATCCCTCCGGCGGGCACGAACAAGACACCAAATAACGAGGTGGATGTGGTTGGCGTACATGATGTCCACAGAGATTGAATTTCGGAGATCTAATTGAGTGCGAGGTGTTGATCACAGATGTGAAACATAGAATTCTTGTGATCACAATCACTAAGTAATTGGGCATCCATACCATTCGGGGGCTGGGGGGGGGGGGTTCAGGTGCTTACGGGTTATGTTTACGGACTGAAGGGTAGGGCGATAGTTTGCGTTGTTGATCGGGAAGATGGGGTGCACCGGCCTCCTTGCATCTTGGACAGTGGTACCCCGCTGACGTATCTTCAGGCTTGGGTGAGCACTAATTGATGTGTGAGGGAGGGTGTCCCATCTTGCTACAATAGGTTCCGGGTGCAGCTAGGCGTGGAGGGATGGGGAACCGGATCATCACTTGAGATCGCAGTCGGGAACAGACCAGTAGTTATGTATTGCGGTATCAGGCCTCTAGCAACTTTGGAATCTAAATGAATCACGACTAACTCTGAAGAAAGGCACTCTCCAGAAAACGCCATGATTCTCTATGATCCTGCATTCCCCAGACTATCTAGAATGGTTTGGGCCACTGAGGTCGGCACCCGGTGCCTAATGCTAATGAGCATGAAGAGCAAACCACGCCAAATCAACTACCCTATACCAACCCGCATAGGAACTCGAACAACGAACTAAACCGAATACCCGATGGCTGATGCTGGATGGCAACGGGGATTCAACAAAACCAGAAACCCGTAGGGAATGCTTACCGGCGTAGGATGTTGAAGCGACAATCACTGCCATGTGGCTACTCACTGCGTGCCTCAAAGAGATTAGAACTATAACGGCAAATCTCGTAACCGCATGCCGGATAAGCAATCCAACATGCCAGAGTGTTTGAGCTCAATCAGTGACCCTTGTCTTAATTCCGAAGTTCCGATGAAGTGATCTCAACGAATTACAGATATCGGAATGAGGTGAGAATATCGATTGGGCCACGGGCTTTTGAGTTTGAGGAGAACTTGAAGGCCAAGCGTGTATATAAAGCTCATTGTGCTTTAGGACGAGTGTCGTAGGAGCAAGAATAGATGTTTTATGAGTGGGTCCAGTGGGGATCTATATCACGATCATGAGTGGTCACTCATTGTCTCGTCGCTTGGCGCAGTAGGACACCGGGGACTGACATAAACTATTAGCCCACTATCGGGCCCGGAACCCGGGGGTTTAGACGCGGGTTTGGATACCTGCTATTAGAGATATACGATGTCCCTAAAGTAGGGATACCGGTGTGTGTGGCATTTGCCGTCCCTGTCCGTGAGGCAGTCAAGCTGGTCAGTCAATCTTCCGCTATCCCAATCCCTAGCGGTCTGATACAGTCAAATTCGTAGAGACCAACCTCCCGGATACCGTGTGCGTGTCGGTAAACCCTTTCGCATGCCATTGACGGGGAAATGCAAGTGCCAGGGGAGATGTTTTCGTACAAGACAGGGATCATTTTGCGGGTTAACCTGAATTAACTGTGTGTTAAAACATTATCCCTGGCACTTGTACAAACACACGCGGTAGCGCAACGAGAAACTCGAGGCTTGCTGGTACTTTTCTAGCTCTTCATTTTGAGTTTTTTTGGTACTAGGAGCAGGCCCTGGAGGTCTCGGAGGTCTCGGAGGTCTCGGAGGGCGGGGGGGGGAAGCCGCTAGTAAGAGTTACATTTATGATACTACCATAATCTCGTCAAATCCACTATCTCCCGGCTGTGACGAATATCCCTGTAAATCGCGACGTTAGCCCAAGATAGGTTTAGCTTGTCAAGTTAACAAGGTCCAACTCAACCAAATGACTCAGGCTATACTGTGTCAGGAAAGCACTAATCCTTCTTAAGGAATTTTGACTGAGAATCCGGAGATTGGGGGCTGCCGGAGATAGTGGATTTGACGAGATTATGGTATTACTTTCTCGGCATTTCCTGACGCATCGCCCATGTCCTCGCATGTGTGCCCACGTGATCAATCATTTCTTAAAAGCTCCTTTTATTCGTACCGTTATGATAGATGAACTGAGCGATTGGGTGAAATTGTTTATGCATGGAGCATACTAGCAGGGGTATTCAAAGTTAAGGGAAGGCATCATATCATACTTCTAGTAACGAGTAAACACAGGAAGTTGCGTTAGGTTGCTCTATTGTGTCAGCCAATGGTATTCATGCATTTCGGGTATGATAGCGTACCGGTGTGGGAGGAAAATAGGTTTCGGGGTTTTCTGGTCATGTTTGATGGGTTTTTACCATAGAATTTTCTGTTTGGGATGAGGCTGAGCAGGTGGGAAATTTTCACCTGGAGGCATGGCCTTGCCTTCCTTGGAGGGAGAGAGAGAATGGAGACGCAAACAACCAACCTGTACAGCAGACAATGCAACCTTTCTTTCTGTTGATTTGGAGTTCTGTCTTTCCATCTTTTCCACCCACCTTCTTTCCTGTGTTTTACTGTCAATATTCACTGCATAATTCCAGTCACTTATTCAATTGGATATCTCGTCATACAGTCAATCCCATTGCACAGGTGCCAGCTTGGTCAATTACACCATCCAATCAAGGAAGCGGATGGAGAAACTTCCACACCAGTATTTGAGCGCACCCTGGCGAGTGAAGACTGGGACAAGGGATTAAGGTTGATCAGGACTCTACTGATATTGTGAAAATTTTGTTCTATGTTAACAAAAATAATAATAATCAAGATTAAGAGGTTTTCGCTGGAAAAAAAAGGGAATAATTATTCTCAAGGCACACTATTATATTTTTGGATTTCGTTTGGACTTTATGCATTGTTTCTGTGTGTGCCAAGCCTACATGAAACATCGAGGTATGGTGAGCTAACATTTGTCCAACTTTTTCAACTCTGAATACCTCTACTGCGTGGTACTGTGCCCGAGTACGAGTAATTTTTAAGCAGGAGCAAGCCTCAAATACCCGTATCATGGTAAAACCTCCTTTTTTATTTTTATTTTTTGGCTCTTCCCCACAGGTTTTACGGGGCTACGGAGGGACAAAGGCGAGGTGATTGGCTGCCTAGATTTCACTTTCCTCGACGGTATGACTCGTGGGTCGTGACGGGCTAGAAGTGATGGATGATACTGGTCTCGTGCCCGTATGGACGCTCGGGTACACGCGGACTTTTTTTTGCTACCGTACTCGGGTATATGTATATTTTTTTGAGACCCTGTTGCTCGGGTACAAGTGCATATTTGCCAGGTGAGTTATATTTCTATAAATTATAGGTCGATGGTGCAAATGCTGGTGCTTGTGCGAGTCCTGCGCTGTACTGAACTGCGAGTGGTACAAGTATGATACTGCATCATACAACCCGAAAGATTCTGTTGCCGAGAGCATGTGATTCGAAAGATTTGCCCACAAAAAAGATGTTCAGCCCCGCCCCTCTGAGAGATGTGGGGAAAAGGGAGAGCAAGAGAACTTGGGGCTTACTGGAAGAGGCAACTCTGACGACATAGCACATGGTTCTATTGCTGTATGCGAGTTTGTTTTTACTCGTACAGTAACTTTACCGCACCGTTCGGGTATGATCTGCTCGAGAAAAAGGTACTTGTATGAGCAGCACAACTGGACAGATGACCCTCTACAGGTGCGACTCTCCTGACTTTGGCCATACAAGTGCAACCACGACCTACCGGTATTCAACATGCGAATGGGAAACCTCAGTCAGGCAAGGGGCGCCAGAATGCGGCGCCTTACAGAGTGAGGCGGATAAAAGAACTGGGTACGGTATCCGGCTGCACCCCTAACTGGCTTTATCACCACACTTCGATCCCATCGAGAATGTCGAGTGGGTTCCTTGGGTAACACATAATAGGAAGGGGTCGCTTCCCTGGAGCTCAGGCAGAAATGCATGGGGCTGTGCAACAAGGATCGGATAGGCCATAACCTGCCGATTAGAACGGGCTTATTGGAAGTAGTATGTGGGACAGGCTCGATTCTGGAGGCCGAAACGTCTTGCAGACTTGGTATTAATTACTGCACTTTCTCTCCTCTCGCTTGTCTCTGGGAGAGCACTCCTGTTGATAGCTGCTGAGAGCAGGGGTGTTTTGAGGTTGATATCGTGATCACACTCCCGAGTTTTGATTCTGAGTTCCTACTTCTATCGTAAACGACGTATGCGGTACTCTGCAGTGCTATAAATTACTGGTGCAGTATGCAATCGAGTTGGACGGAATTTCTCACCCAAATTCCTGACGAAACTCAACTTTTTTTTTCTTTTTTTTTTCACTCTGAGATCCAAGGGCCAGGCTGGCCTACGAGGAAAACTAGTTGGTGAATGGGCACCCGTCGAGATCGTCCTTCGCACTACCGATATAACCAATGGACTAGCGCGGGTTTGTGCAACCCTGGAGTCTTAGTCTATAAGTTACAGCCTGCTCTCTCTCTCCCAGCCCTAGCGATCCCCCCGAACTTTTAGAGAAGCCAGATTCACATTGCATGCGATCCCTCCATTTCTCGAAGAAAAAAGAAAAGAATTCAGGAAATAGGCTCTAGCGTAGATGCCGTCAGTGAGCCAGCAGGCCAGCGGAGTTATCAACTCGTTCAATTCCCAGTGCCACAACAATATTGTCGCTTTCATTACAGACATAGAGGCAGAAGGGGATCAGATTCTGAAGTGGCTTTCGCCACTCGAACCACAGCAACGGCACCAAGGTGTTCGAATCGAGCGGCTGGATGGCGTGGGAAAATGGGTATTAGAAACCACCGAGTTCAGAAAATGGAGCAATAGTGAGGGTGGTTGCGCTGAGCCGGTGCTGTTCTGTTATGGGAACCCAGGAGTGGGGAAAACTTATCTCAGGTAGGGAGGCCTCTTGTCAGGAGAAAGTCAATGCAGATGTCACTGATGATTAACGATTAATAGCTCCCTTGTGATCGATAGCCTATGCGATGAAGATTCGGGAAAAGACATTGCTGTCGCGGGGCTCTACTGCGATTTCCTTGCCCAGCAAGAACAGTCCCCCACAAGTATACTAGGCGCTATCCTTAAGCAACTTGCTAGCAGAGAAGGAATCCCCGAGCATATAAGGGAGGCTTTTCGGAAGGCCAGAAAAGAATTTGGTGGCCGAGGTCTCCGACTTTCTGACCTGGTAGAAATTCTAAGGAAGACTATTAAATCGCTTCCCCGGGTATTCATATGCATCGACGCTTTAGACGAATCTTCTCCGGGGCACAGACGGGAGCTCCTTGAGTCGCTGCGAGAAGTGGTTCGGGGGTCACCAAACATACGAATATTCCTCACCGGGAGGCCCCACATCGATCGCGAAATTGTGAGATGTTTTGGCGAGGTGATCAGGATACCTGTTAGTCCTACCCAGGGCGATATCAAGAGCTACCTGGAGTGGAGGCTGGACGGCGACACTGATCCAGATGCAATGGACAACGAATTGCGGGCGGATATTATGAAAGCTATCCCGGAGAAGATCTTGGAGATGTAAGCAAGGACATCGAGTTTATTCTTAACATGATTCCGAGACATTATTCACTAACGGTGGTGTCCAGTTTTCTTCTCGTTTCCCTAAACATGGACGCAATCCTGGGCGAGATTACTCTCCATCAGAGAAGGAAAAAGCTTGACGAGATGACCAAGGGACAAGGTCTCGGCGATGCTTACGCGGCAACATTATCACGAGTGAGGTTACAGCAAGGAAGCAAATCAAAGCTTGGCATGGAAGCTCTACTGTGGGTGTCACATTCGGAGCGGCCATTACATGTGGACGAGTTACGCCACGCCCTAGGAGTGGAGGAAGGTTCTCTCGACTTGAATGTTCAGAATATTCCTGCGATAGAAACGCTACTAGCATGCTGTCTGGGGCTTGTCACGGTCGACAGGTCCTCCTTTATCGTCCGCCCGGTTCACTATACTCTGAAAGAATACCTCTCCCATAGTACCGACTTGTTCCTTAAGCGCCATTCGATGATTGCCGAGGTCTGTTTGACCTACCTCAACTTCCGGCTCGTGAGGGGCTTTTCGGCTGCGCTTCTCTCGGTCCCACCAGAAATCCCTTTTGCTAAATATGCTTCTTGTTACTGGGGTACGCACGCTAGACAAGAAACTACTGAGAGAGTGAAGACACTTGCATTGGAGCTACTCGATGGATACGATGAACACCTATCTTCGAAGATGCTGCTACTGCATGGGATGGGTTTCTGGGACCAACCCCTTGATCGGGGAGAGAGTCCTAGTGGATTTACAGGGCTTCACGGTGCTGCATATCTCGGATGCGAGGAGATAATAGTCGCCCTATTAGAGATGAATAAATGGGATGTGCGGGCGACTGACTCCAACGGCAACACGGCAATTGCCTGGGCTGCTAGAAGGGGGCATGGGGGGGTCGTGAGGATACTTTTGGAACAGACCGGTGTCGGTCTCGACATAGCCGACACAAAGTATGGCCAAGCACCGCTCTCGTGGGCCGCCAGGAATGGGCACGAGGGAGTTGTGAGCATACTGCTGGAACGGAACGACGTCAAGCCCGATACAGCCGACGCTAAATATGGCCGAACCCCGCTCTCCTGGGCAGCAAGGAATGGGCACGAGGGGGTGGTAAGGATGCTGTTGAAACGGAACGATGTCGACCCCGACACACCTGACACCCTATATGGCCAGACGCCACTTTCGCGGGCTGCCGAGAGTGGGCATGAGGGGGTCGTGAGGATACTGCTGGAACGGAGAGATGTCGATCCCAACAGAGCCGACGCCATGTATGGCCAGACACCGCTTTCATGGGCTGCCGAGAATGGGCATGCGGGGGTGGTGAGGGCGCTATTAGAACGGAATCACGTCAATCCAAACATTCCTGACAACAAATATGGCCGAACGCCGCTCTCGTGGGCTGCCGAGAAGGGGCATGAGGGGGTGGTGAGGAATCTACTGGAACGGTACGACGTTAATCCCGACATAGCTGATACCCAATATAGCCAAACCTCTCTCTCGTGGGCCGCTAGTAATGGGCATGAGGGGGTTGTGAGGATACTGCTGGACCGAAATGACGTCGATCCTAATGTATCTGACATCCTATACGGCCAGACAGCACTCTCTCGGGCTGCCGAGAGTGGTCATGAAGGGGTGGTGAGCATACTGCTGGAACGGAATGGCGTCAATTCCAACATAGTTGACACAAGATGTGGTCGAACCCCACTCTCGTGGGCCGCCGGGAATGGGCATGCGGGGGTGGTGAGAATACTGCTGGAACGGGGCGACCTCAATCTCAACAGAGGCGACACCATATATGGCCGAACACCGCTATCGTGGGCTGCCAAGAATGGGCATAAGGAGGTGGTGAGGATGCTGCTAGAGCACAGCAACGCTAATCCCGACACGGCTGATATCCAATATGGAGAAAGCTCTCTCGTGGATCGTTATGAATGGGAATGAAGAGTCATCAGGATATTCTAGTGCTGCATGAGATATCTGAGCCCTCATTGAATAGGAGTCACAGGCTTCGGTGTCCTGGGTAAACTCCTTACTGTCCCCCCTGCCCCCCGTCCTTTCGACGTACCCCCCAAGCTTGATGGCAAACTTGAAACAAAATCCTAAGCCCTCCACAGACGGTTCTGTGTATGCGGATTGAGGAATTACAGCAGATATCAACCCTTGGGCTATTCCTCTCTGAATCTCTTGTTACCTCATTGGTTCCTTAAATTACCCTATCCCTTTCACTTCTCATGTTGTCTGATTGTCTCGGCCTCGCCTTATCCTTGATTTTTTGTCGTTTTTCTATGCCTCCTTCTCCCTCTATACACTCCTTCTTGATTTCCCTCCCGCTTCTCCTACCCATTGGGTTAAATTATTCCATGTCTATAACTTGAACGGAGACTGCGTTGTATTATAAGAGTGGTAGATGGTGTTGGGTGTTGTATGGTATGTGTACTAGAGTAGGCGCAACGACCCTTAATCTATTGTGTTGTGGAGAGAGAGGTGATACAGATGTTGAGGGTAGGTAGGTCTAAGGGTCTGAGGGTAGTTCAAGACTACACACTGCTATTGCTTCTATATTTAGGTACATATCTGACTGGCATCTATAAGGGGGTGTTTGGCCCGCCAAATCTGATTTGAAATTGTGATTTGAGATCAGATCTTGGCAACTTTAACTTGGATTATTACTTCTAATTACATACAGTTCCTAGATTAATAGTATAAATAATCTAAGTTAAAGTTGCCAAGATCTGATCTCAAATCACGATTTCAAATCAGATTTGGTGGGCCAAACACCCCCTAAGTAAACTAACAAAGATCCATTCTCCCATCCAGCACGTCGGCCCAATAGATGGAAGCTTTATAAATACACATATAAATTGTATATAGCCACACGCGCTGTGCCATGGGGGTCCAAGAAGTAGAGTGCATGGTGGTGTCTGAAGCGCAGAGCTTGATCTATTCTTCCTCCTTCCCCACCCCATTTCCGCCACCCATTCTTCACCGCTCTCCTACCCACACAATTTTGAGATAAACTATTCTCTATATCGATCCCGAGCACGTCATAGTTTATTTACTCCGGCTATATATATATTTTTTTTTGACAGTACGGTTGGCAAATCGTACCCTCACCACCTAATCTACTCGTATCATACACCCACTCCCTCCCTCCCAGCCTTCCCCGCGGGTTCTGTTAGCCCCCGCTATCGGGAAAGCGCTCAAGGGCCTATTTTCTATATGTACCGAGAGCCCAGCATATCCGAAGACCTTAACTGTATAGTGCAAATTGTGACAAACCGGGTCCTCAAAACCAGCAAAACCCGATGTCTATCTAGTCAATGACAACAACAAATTTTTTAAAAAAAGTAGCACTGAAAGAAAGCTACTTCTGAGGAGAACAAACAAGTGCTACTTTTTTTTTAATTATGTATTGTAAGCAAGAGGAGATAGACATTAAAAAGTGAAAATTTTGGTGAGAGTGAAATAAGTGATAAAATATACCCAGTGCCATGCTGAAAAATACTTTAGAGAATTGTGAGTGAGATATTATAAGAATCAATAATAAAAAAGAAATATGAGTCCAACATATTACAGAATTCACCAACAACTCTCAATAACAATCATCTTCATTACTATTACAATGCCTGCACCAGATCGAAACCGGAAACGCTTACGAACAATCGGAGCCCAAGGTGGTCAAATCAACAAAATATGTCGACTACAGCACTCTATTGATCAAGTTTCTCAGAATGATTGTTGAGTGATTAGTCAACAGCATAGTAGTGGACTAGAGACAGAGTCTGTATCAAGAGTACAAGATGAATGTACTACTATACCTATGTCACAAACTGTGACTAAGCAAGGCAGATTTCACATAGCTCGGACTTCCGAGTTATAGGTATGTTGGGATTTCACATGACACACATTAGTGCACCATATGTTATTATGTTTACCTGTTCGTGACTCACAGTTGTGAGTCACACGATGTTATGAGTTTCACTCAGGTGACGCGAGTTGCGCACCTGACTTGGTTATTATGTTTTGATTGGTTTTAGGTATGTAGCGCAGCGACTCATATGAGTCGTCTGATGGATTTTGCATGACTCATGGTTATGAGTCACAGGGTTCGTGTGATGCGAGGTATGAGTCACGCCAGGTGAAGAGCTACTATATAAAAGATCACTAGGACCTGGAGTATGAGCTCTTCACACGTTCTTCTTGTTTATTTCCTACCTTTAAGTTATTTATCAATAAAACCTACCTTTACGCTCTTTAAGATTTATCTTAAGAAACCTGAGAATTGTCTTTCCTCTCAAGCAAGAAAACTATTTCTCCTCCCATGTCGAATGACTAAGTCCTAAGTGAGGACTAAGAAAAAGGATAAGGAGATAGGCGTGAATAAGATAGTAGTTACAGGACTGGACTATCAGGATCGCGTAGGCACAGGCCTGAGAACTATCACTTTACATTAAGAGAAGTATCGTTACCTGTCGCTAAGTCCTACTCGGTAGGATTCTTAACAACCTACCAGGAATTCAAGTTTAATGGAGAAGGATCAAGGTCAAAAAAGAGAACCATCAAGGAGTACTTTGTGGCGAAGAGCACAAAAAGAAAAAGAAAAACAAAGGTTACAGGAGATTCAACAAGAGGAAAATGATAATGGAGTGAATAATTGGGAAGTTATAGAGAGAAAGGTAGAGGAGAAGTGGCCAAGAGTCACAAAAGAAATTAGAGCAACTGTTCTACAAAAAGGTATTTTTGTTTTCATATTATATATTTTGATTTAATCTTGAGTATAATATACTAATAGTACTTATGATATACTAGGGGTAGCTGATATACAAAGAGTTATAAGATATAAAACAAGAAGATCTGGTAATATTCAGGATCAAGAACGATACTATCAAGTACACTCGCGGTAAGAAAGTTGCCGGACAATAGCGGAATTAGATATGCGGGGGAATACATTATGGTTGCAACGGCATTATTACGTCATTGTAACCTGACCCATATGAGTTCCACACTTTAGAGAATACCAGTACAACAACCAGTGAGGTGCAACAACAAGTGGAGATGCCTGTCAGAAAGGATACTGGAAAGCATCGTGAAAGTACAGAAGAAGAGCGTTTTCGAGCAATCGAGCTGCACCAACAGGGCTACTCCTATCGTGAGATTGAGCAACGAATTGGCTATGGAAAGAGTGCAGCCCAGAACATGGTAAAACGCTGGAAGGAACAGAATATGATCCATGATCGCTCTCATTCTGGACGCCCTCCGAAGCTCAGCAATAGCGATAAGGAAAGGATCACAGCACTGATTGAGAGTGACCCTGATGCAACAATTGAGGAGATTACCCAGCGATCAGACTTGGATGTCAGCGAGCGCTTAATCAGAAACGAAGTACGAGTACAGGGCTATCGAAGCTATATTGCGCGAAAGCAGGAAGCATTATTATCCTCACATCGAGCAAAACAGTTGACATGGGCCCAGGAAATGAGTCAATGGGAGATAAGAGATTGGAGGAAATGTATTTTCACTGATGAAACTACTTTTTCAAGTAGTGGTCAGCAAGGTGGACCAAGAAGAGTTCGAAGAAAGGCAGGAACCAGAGAGGAGGAGTGCTATCAGGATACGCAGCAGCACTCAAATTGGTTTTCTACTGGCCTCTATGGTGCAATCACCTTCGGATATCATACACCTCTTGTGTTTATTCGACAGCGAAAATCAAGCAAATGAACATCTCTCCAAGACAGACTAGGGCTTAACAGCCAGCAGTTTGTCAATGAAGTCCTTGAGCCTCATCTTCTCCCTTTTCTTCAAACCCTACCTGGGCATGGCAAAGAATATCTTCTGGCTGAAGATAATCTTGGTGTTCACTGTTCTGTTTTGACTATGAACCTTTATCGCTCCCAACATATTACAAAGCTCAATTGGCCTCCAAAAGCGCCTGACATGAATCCGATCGATAATGTTTGGCACATGTTAAAATTACGGCTTAAGAGAAGGTTTCGGGTCAGAAAGCCAAGGACATCTGAGGAGGTAATGGAGGTAGCTGGAGAGGAATGGGAAGGATTGGATTGGGATAGGATATATAGAATGATAGATGGAATGCCTAATAGGGTCAGGACTTTTTGAGAAAGAAGGCACACGAACAAAGTACTAGGCATGGACCTGGAAAATGGGAGACATTTTAAACCTGTACCAAAAAATTATTCTACAACTGTCTGGCAACTTTCTTACCGCGAGTGTATTGCAGTTTATGAACTGGCAGTTAAAGTATCCAGATATGCCACGTAAAGCTGCAGCTCTAAATACTGCAGTTGATTGGGGCAGAAGTAAGCATGTAGCAGCAAGTATTATTCAGTGGGAGAAGACTTGGATCATGGATCGAACAATTGTATTAAGTGAGTGAGGAAAGCATGCAAAGTCACAAAGCATGCTGAATGATGAAGGCACACTGATGGCAGTACGTGAATATATAGAAAATGCTAGAGAAAGTAAGTATTCATAGTCTATAGTATTTTTATATAACTATTGGTCTAATTAAACCTCTTGAAAAATGCTAGACATTTCTGGACCTGGTCTTGCAAAAGCAGTTTCTGATTATTGGACAACTCAGACAAGTCTATCTGATGCTGAATTACGAGTATCATGTGTTTATCAAGCACTGATTGATAAAAATACAAATGGGAAAAAAAGCTTAACAGCATCATCAGCTGTGTGGTGATTGAAAAAGCTGGGCTTTGAGTGGAAGCAAGTAAGAAAAGGCATATATATTGACGGTCATGAGAAATCAGATATGGTTCCCTATCGTCAGCAGTTCTTTCTACCACAGTGGAAGAAGATGGAAGAACGAATGCCAAAATGGTCAGCTGAAGGAGTTCTGAACAATACTTCCTTACCTGCTGGAGAGTCACTTTTAATTCCTGTAACTCATGATGAATGTACCTTTCATTCCAATGATGGTGTACATCATCGCTGGATTCATAAGGATAAGCACATGATTCGAAAAAGTCCAAAGGTCAGGGCCTTATGGTTTCAGATTTTATTCTCCCCTGTAATCGGCTGGAAATGCCTCCTACAATTCTGCTTCCTTACCAACTAGAAAGTCGAACTATTGAACCAATACCTGGTTTAAAAATCAATCCTCAGCAGGCAACAGAATATATAAAAGTTGGCAATGGATCATGGTGGAAAGGTGAAAATCTTCTAAACCAGGTACTTAATATTGCAATTCCAATTTTTGAATCAACATTTCCAAAAGCTCAGGCACTTTTTCTATTTGACCATGCAACCTCTCATACTGCCGATGCACCAGATGCCCTCCGGGTATCTCGTATGAATATGGATCTAGGTGGAAAACAAGCTCATTTAAGAGATGGATGGTTTTATGAGCCATATGGTGTTACTTTATACACTCAGAAAATGAGCTTTGACTTGGATGATTTCTCTATACCAGAGAAATGGAGAGGCATGCCAAAGGGATGCAAAAGGATTCTACAAGAGCGTGGCCTTTGGCCACAAGAAGGATTAAGGCATGATTGTAAGAGCAAGAAAGATAAGAAAGAGCGCACTCATAGTGGGTATTCTTGCTGTGCTAGAAGGCTACTATCAGTACAGCCAGACTTTCTAGAACAGAAGTCTCTCCTACAAGAGGAGATTGAAAAGAGGGGTCACCTTTGTCTGTTCTATCCAAAATACCACTGTGAGCTTAACTGTTACACATAATAGCGTGACCTTTAACCAAATGCATAAGGTCACGTGTTCGACTCTGGGCCCCCCCGTAGTTATTGTAACGACATCATATTATCGCACGGAACGATAAGGCTTCTATGCAGCCCGCTCTGCGGAGATATAAGGCATGCGACCGAGGGGTTTTCACTGGATAACACAGAAGGAGCTCCGCTCTACAAGATAAGACTTAGTTGGTTCAGATTGGTCGGTTAGTTATTAAGCTACGACCTCTGCAAGTCTACATGCAATTACAAGAAGTAATATGCATATCCCTTCAGCTTGTGTAAGCTAGAGTCATCCAGAAGACCTAGTTACGATTGGTTAATAACAACTCACTGGTTGAGTTAGTTATCTTCGTCATGCACTCTAAGCTATGCACATAGAAGAGTCATTGATAAGTCCTTTGACGGAGCTGATCACTCCACTCAGGAAGAGAGCGGGGAAGTTAGTTTTCAGGGTCAAACGGAGTTCACACTCCAAGGACACTGAAGCGTTAGTATGGCAGGTACATAGTCAGTAAGGGATTGGATGTAGGCCGCGACCACCCAGACGCGGACTATAAATATCGAGGTGCCTCCCTAGCTTTAAGTCATCCTCTGTCTCCGCTACACCTCCGGCGATTGAAAACTCAACACCACGGTTTTTATCGTGAGTTTTTTGTTTCGTCGCAAAGCTTTTTCCACCCTCCTGCCCACTCCTGCCTTTGGCCTCGGCCTAGGGGAGTCTGGCTCCTCCCTCCTCTCACGCCCGGGGTATTGACTTCGGTCTACCATCGCAGGGCCCTCTCTCTCCCTGGGGGTTGGTCGGTCGGAGGCCCTCCTCGGCTGGCTAGCAGGTGGTGGGATCCCTTCCACTACAGTGACGCTATCTCTCCCAAAACAAGGGACTACATGAGAGATGCGGTAAAACACCTGCTATGCTTTGCCCAGGCGGCCGTTGATGATCTTCCTTACTCCGCCTTCCTCCTCCCCCCACCCGTGGTGGGGAGTCCTCTCCTCCTCTTGAGTTGGCCTCGCTTAGCCTTCTCATGGTCGGCAACCCCTTAACCACCATCGTCAGACGGCCGGGACTCCAGTTGCAGTAGGGGAGAACAGCCAACAGGCTACGGTCGATCTCCCCATTCTCTTGTTCCCCTAAGAGGCTGCCTAGTCAGACACGAACGCGATACCGATAGACGATGTTCAAGGTCTTTGGGTCTACCCCTCCGCTCTCCTCTCCCTACTG
>LN891075.1:353035-368545 GCA_900010015.1 Tuber aestivum
GGGGGGGTTAGATATCAGGCCTGTTTGTTTGAAATGTTTTTCCTTTTGTTATTAACTGTTCTAAGGAAGAGCTGAGAGTATACCTTTCCCCCTTGAGACACTTATGGATAGGGGGTTTTACCGGTGCTCGATGATGTTCAAAGACTTTCCTTTATTGTTTATTTTTATTTTTTCCTTCTCACGGTATGGCAGAAGAGGGGGAGTGTTGAAATATGCTTCTGACACTACCGTAGTATTACTTGCACTATTGATTTTCTCCTTGCATTAGTCTTGATCGCCATCTTAAAACCCCCTTACAATATTGGTACTATTGAACATACCTCCTTGCTTTTCTTTTCTTTTCTTCTCTCTGTTACTGTTTACTTCCTACTGTTGATTTACTCGCAACTTGTGTCTCGCTCTCAACAGTAGATAGTCTGGGTAGTTCGCTCTCTACTGAGAAGTCAATCAAGCAATTCATTATTCTTCTCGTCACTCAACCAGTTCCAAAACCATCATTCCGTTCTCACTGTTTCAACAGCCAAGTGGCTGGGTAACCGAGTGATCGGCCATGATGGGAATTAGAGATGTGAAGAAAAAATAATTTAAGTTTGACAAGCAGATGAGTAGAGAATGATCCAATCAGAATGTATAAAAATAAAGTAATGATCAGAGACAAGTGCAATAACCATGTAAAAGCTAGAAATTATGCTTTAGGTGGTATAGATTTAATAACAGAAAAGATACTAGTCCCAGTCCTTAAAATCTCAATTGTGCTTACCTTTAGTGTCAAATCCTGATTCACTATTACCTGGACTCTGATGTTCTGAATTAACAAGAATACTTTCTAAAATCAGGTTCTATTAAGTCTTTAATCTTATATTAGTTTACTTATATATCCTACTACTATTACTCATGCTAGTTTTGCTTTCTTATAGTGTTTTCTATAATTACTAATCACTTACAAGTTCTGTTTCTTTCTGAGTATTTTTGTTTTTAATTATGTTTTACACTTGTCCCTGTTAAGCAGGAAAATTAATCTGCTTTTTTAGCTTTACTGAAACTATGATGCTGTATTAGAGTTTATAGTAGGGAGTTTATATATGTTTCATCCCACTGGTAAAGAGTTTTACTTCACCAAGGGGATATCCTCTTGGCCAAGTAGGTCACTTTCCTGGTAGGATATCCTACACACAAAGGAAATTTTTACTTATCCCATTGACCAAGCTTTTTGGTAAAGTGACATAATAGTAAAAAAATCAAAATCTATAGAAATAATAGTACTACTATGTCTTATAAGCTATTCTCATTGTATTCCTAGGAGCAGAAAGGTAATTCTGATATATTTTCAGACTTTTTATTGAGTGTGAATGAACACTTTAGTTATTTGTTTATCAAATAAAATATTTTTTTAAGAATTAAATACAGGAACCCAGAATTACCAAATAGAGAACTGAATAGAGAATAGGATAGAGCAAAGAATAATGGAATAGATAGAGAACAGGATGGAAGACCAGATAAAGAACAGGACAGAAAACTTTAAGTTTTTTTTAATGAGCATGCTATAACTAGTTAATAGAGTAAAAAAAACACCTTACCACCACATCCTCCTGCATTCTAAATGAATAAAGAAAATCAAAAAGAAAGTTCTTAATAGCCTAAATATCAACAAGTATGATAGTATTCACATAAAATACGTTCTCAGAATAAGGTATAAATTGTTAAATTACAGTCGTACCTCGCTGTCTCAGATGGCCAAAATCCAAAAGACTCTGTTCAGGACAGTGGATAATAGCAGATTATCCAGGACAACAACTTGGATTTTGGTGTAAAAAAATCTAGAATTCAGCGAATTTCATTTAGGACAATGAAAAATCTGGGAGAGTGAGGTCCGGGACAATGGGGTGCGACTGTATGGATGGGGTGAGAAAGGAATAAGAAGACAAGAAGAGAATTAGTGGTACATAAAAAAATTTAATGTATTCTACTTGGTAGGTAGGATGAGAAAAATTTAGGAGGTATTTGGCACTCTATTATTTGGAATAATCATGATTTCAAAACATGTTTTGAGCCAAATCATGTTTTGTAATAACAATGGGGTTTGGCATACCATTGTTTATAAACACGACACAATCATTTTTATGAAACATGTTTTGAAATAATATAATAATATTTTACTATGATTACTAAAAAAAGTCAATTCCATGATTAACATATACAATAATTTATGTATTTTATATGAACAGTCAGTTAACAATTTTATAGAGAGTATGAAATAAAAAGTAATATAATGATATGATTGTTTGTAGGGAGTTGAGGGTAGGGTTGTAGAAGATATAGTATTAAGGGTCAGATATCATGCTATCCAATCTAGCAGTAGTGGCAACTTGTAGTACATTAATTATTTCATCCTCTTCATAGCCAGTAGACATAATAGGTATGTGGATTATTGTAGTTTTTTTTTAATGTAGTGCTGCAAAAAATTGTGGTTAAGAATTGAGTTTAAAAACTTTCATATATGTATAAATTAATTATAAAAATCTTTTACTTCTTTATATATTATTTATTTAACAACATATTACTAATAATAAATTTAACCAGCTTATACATGACTAATAAAACTTTTTTCTCAAAACATGTTTAGAAACAATGATGCTGTTTGGCATGATCATGTTTTCAAATAAGGGTTGTTGGTTGTTTGTATACATGTTTACAAAACATGATTTGAAATCACGGTTATTTCAAATAACGGCGTGCTAAACACCCCCTTAACTTGGTGAGAGAGCTATCCTAGAGGGCAAGTTCTCTGCTTTGCCAAGGAGATATCCTCTTAGTGAATAGGATATCCTCTTAGTGAATAGGATATCCTCTTAGTGAATAGGATATCCTCTTAGTGAAGTAAAATTTTTTGCAAGCGGGATAGAACATATATATTGTGTTTTATTCTCACAGGAGATTATTAAGGGAGTGTTTGGCAGGCCATTATTTGAAATAACTGTGATTTCAAATCATGTTTTGTAAACATGTGTACAAACAACCAATAACCCATATTTGAAAACATGATCATGCCAAACAGCACTATTGTTTCTAAACATATTTTGAGAAAAAGGATTTGTTAGTCATGTATAAGCTGGTTAAATTTATTATTAGTAATATGTTAAATAATAATATATAAAAAGGTGAAAGATTTTTATAATTAATTTATTGTTCAGAATCCTACTGGGCCCTCAGGTGTGACAGTAACAATTCTTACTTTACAGGAAGGTAATAGTTTTCAGGCTCTTGCCTACGCAATATAGATAGTCAAGGCCTTTGACTTCTATCTTATTACACCTATTTCCTTAAACTTCTTAAGTCCTCACTTAGGACTTATTCTTTCATTGTAGGAGGAGAAATAATTTCCCAGGTTCCTAAAGTAGAGCAGAGAGTATAAAAGTATTTTATTGTAATAATAAGTGTTGGAAATAAACTAGAAGAACGTATCAAAAGCTTATACTCAGGGTCCTAGTAACCCTTTATATAGTTACTCTTCACCTAGTGTGACTCATACCTCGCATTACATGAACCTTGTGACTCATAACTATGAGTCGTGTAAAATCCATCAGCTGACTCCTATGAGTCGCTACATAACATACCTTAAACCAAGCAAAAGATAATAATCAAGTCAAATGCACAACTCACGTTACCTGTGTGAGACCTATGACTTATAACTTGAGTCATGTGCAAAAATAATAACATTGTGTAACAAGTTACAAACAAGTAAACATGATAACCTATGGTGTACTTAATGTGTGTCATATGAAATTCCAACATACCTATACCTCAGAATTCCGAGCTATGTAAAATCTGCCTTGTTTAGTCACAGTTTGTGAAAAGTTCTACCCTAGTGATATAGGCATCAATATCACTCTTATAAGATACATGTTGTATTTTTTCAAGTGCCATCCAAGTCCAATTGTAGGGTGAGTATTGTTGTATGGTTTTCTAATAGAAGTTTTCCCACAACTATAACTCCTCATGCCTCTTAAGACCTACTAATCTATCTATGGCATTCAGATACCATTCAGTGAAGGAAGCAACATCTTTCCCTCTAGTCCTTCCAAGGACATACACGATCTTGTTATGGTCCTCCTCCTAATGATGGGAATTTCATCTAACATAATTCTCGTATGAGGTCAATCAATTTTCTACTACTTGATGGTCTTGGTTTTTAATGTATTGGTGGTAGCTCAGCAGGTTTCCTAACTGTTCCACCAATGGCTTGTGATATCATGGCTGCTGTTTTTGGTCTACTTTAAAGTATATGTCTTCCAGTTTACCAATACCTGGGGATCCACTAGGTTGTCTGCTACCACTAGGTAGTCCACTGCCTCTACCAGGAGATCCACCACCTCTGCCATGAGGTCCATCCATCATCTCTACCAGGAGGTTCCGTAGGTCCTTTTACATTGTCTTTCCTTTCACTGGGTTGACATGATGGCAATTGGCTACCATTGGGATCCTTTTTTGGTAGAATCGGAGGTGTGTAAAGGTAGTGGTTATCTGTTTCTATAGCTGAGACAGTTTCCATTCCTGCTGTCTTCCCGAAAATACTTGGGGGAGGTAGCAGTGATGCATTCCCTTCTGGGGATAGGAATTTACTTTTCCCTTGTTGAATTTTCTAATTCGTTTCATATGTATATTCTTCTTGATAATATCGTATATTCCTCTACTTAGTATTATTTCTAGTTCACGGACATTACTACAGCGGAGTATGTATTACGTATATTTCATTGATATTTCATGATACAATTAGGGGATTATGGCGTGCTTTTCTTATCTGGTGTTCGGGTTTATTTCTTACATTTTATGCATCATCATGTACGGTCATCGGTCATTTGATTTACAATTATGTTCTAATTATCCGTTCACACCACCTCAGATTTACGCATGTTTTATGGGATTTCCTTGGCAGTTCTTTAGGGTCAAACACGTTCGCACTTATGTTTTTCCTACTTATGTTACGGTCAAACACGTCGATACTTATGTTTTCCCTCACAATTCCTCTTAGTTACGTGAAGGATGCGTACCTGTATAAATAGGGGTTACCACCCATCTCGCTTAAGAGAATTAAGGACAAGAACTACTACCAATCTACCTTCATACAAAATTCCTCCTCGCTTAGCGTGCCCGCAGTATACTCTTACTACTGTGTCGTACTTTCGTACAAAGTTATTAAGATAGTGCCGTACCCACACATTTGAACATCCCTTTTCCAAAATGTCTCTCCAAAGCTGCCTCCACTCTATTCATAACTGTTTTGGCCACATGGTTCTCCATGTCAGCAAAGTCCCTCTGAAGCTTTTCCCAAAACTTGGTAACAGACTCCTAGTCTCCTTTTGTTAGTCTACCAAGGCTTGGTTTACAGCCTCTCGATGAGTTTTTGCATTTTCTAGATATTGCTCCAAAAGTTCTTTGATTGATTCCTTAAGATTTCTATGCTCTATGATGATATCAGCTTGTAGCTGATCAATAGCCTTGTGGTTGGCTTTGCTTTGCTCTTTTACCTGGTCAATCATCTCGGCCAAGGTACTGTCTCATTACATAGAATCTATGCTTCACTCTCCTACTTCCTATTCCAACCTTGTTATTCTCCACATGTTTTCCTATGTAACGACCCTACGATATAGAGCTATGGTAACCTACGTCTACGCCCATACATAAGACCAAGAGGTCAGATGGTAGACGAGGTGGATATGCAGGCGCATATCCGAGAGATATCTGATGGTGAGGAAATCTCTAAGAACAGAAGGTACTTAAGGAATAGGTGTACCTAAGTAGTGGTAATAACGTGACAATGTCCGCTCTAGCCTATGGATAGGTCAGAAGGCCGGGTGAGTTTACCCTACCCAAGGAAGTCACGTTACCCTACCATGGAGACTGGTTTCGTGTCACCATGGACATACTTACCCTACCTATGGGACACTATTACCCTACCTTCTGTCGGAAATGTTCTCGGAGGAATTTCGGGAAAAGTTAGGATTATTTGTTACGCAATGACGATCGACGGGCACTTGATTGCACTTTGATCGGAAGACTACGGGAGGAGCTATAGTGCTCCGAACAAGCTGTAACTTGGTAGAATTATTCCTAACAGGTACCTGCGGCCCCAGGGTTCGCCCCGGGCGTCATGGGCCAAAATGGGTGGAGTTGCCGTTATGCTAGTTAAATGGAATCTATGAAGACATGTCCATAACACTGTATGCGTCGTCGCCGTCCGTCCGACCGGAGGCTGTTCGCAGGATATATAAGGGGGCCAAGGTGAGAAGGTCAGGTACCTTCTCCAAAAAGAACAGAGTAAAACGGACCAAAACTGACGGAGTTAGCGTGAGCTACCCGGAAGGGTCCCCAGAGTAGTCCCGGGTAGTGCCGGAGACATCTGGGAAGGTTTTACGCCAATTAAGCCTACACGTGCCCCTTTGCCGTAGGCTCTTTGTGGGTTGTTTGAAGACTCTAATAGCATGATACTTATCACGGTGAGTGGTGTGCCGGGGGTAAGGGACCATGGGTAGCGCCTATGGGTCCCGCCGCCGACACAGCTCTCCGCCGGAGCGTCGTAGACCCCCTAAGTTCGCAATCAAGAAAGATAGAACTTAGCCGGAAGACAGCTGATGTCTACGAGTGCTTGTATAGGTCATAGCACATGGGAAGAGAGTCATTTAGTTAGCTTTCCTAAGGGTCTTGACAGTTAGCCACTGGCGAGACACCGATGCGCAGAGGCTTTCACTCCGGCAGGTGTATTGGTAATGGTAAACACCTTGCAGGAACTGATGTGCATACAGGAGAATTCTGCTAGAGTGCACTGACACCTTAGCCCTTCGGGGACACGGTAATGGTGCCGGGGCAACCCTTACAGAGAAGGGTATACTCATGATGGTCGGGGTAACCTGATGGGGGAGTTTTTGGTATAAGTCTGACTACTTAAAGATTATACGAGAACTCTCCTACCCCGACAGAATCAACATCCTCTCGAGAGACTTTAATTGAGATAAGCCTGAGCTTAACGATATTAAGTTTTGCTGTTTACTTTTATTCTTTACACTTTTGCAAGAGCTGTGTTCGAGAGATTGGAAGTTTGGTGCGGTCGCATCCTTGGGAGCCATCTACCTGAGGGAGCCCCCGTTACATCCTATCGAGTTAACTGTTGTCTTGTAAGCTCTTCTGCCATCTGTATATGGTAGCTTCTAGTTCAGCTTCCATATGTCCTTGCAGCCCTGTAGCTGTCAATTTCAATCTATTCATTTCATCTTCCATGTACTGTTTTCCTTTGTCTATTCTTTTCTTTATGCAGGAAACCTCATCAGCAATCTTCTTTCCTGCATCAGACAGAGCTGCATAGACAATCTGCTGCTCATTTCAGGCCTGAGTAATTTTATGGTCCAATTGACCACTAGCCCTTCTTAACAATGCCGTAAATTGAATAAGGCATTCTATATCTAATGGGGCGGAGCTTTCCGATTATGATTCTTGTTTGGATTTGGACCTTAGAACCTTAAATGAGCTAAAAGGTCCTGGGAGGAATAGACTGGGACTTGGGTTGTCCAATATTGGCCCTCTCTTTGGGAATAAACTACCAACTATTCTACTATTTCATCCACCAACGAATATCAGTGACCCTGCCAATTTCTTTATTACTGTCTTAGCAGGTTCACTGCTTTCCATAATCTGAGGTATTTGATGAAAGTTTGATATCATGTTTTTCTTTTAACTCATGTTGGTATTGGATTTCCTGTTCCAATACCTAAGGAGTTAAAGATCCCTCATAGTTTTCTTCCCCGATATAGAAGAAAAAGGTCTCAATGTTATTCATTGTATTATAGGTAGGTTCCTCATAAGATTCCCAGTCAGGGTCAGTGAAGTAGTGGCGGAAAAAATCAGGCTTCATCTACTTTTCAGGGTAGGTGAACCAAGATGGTTTATCTTTGAACAAGAGAATTTCTGGAAGATCTGATGTCTAAAGGTGGGATTCAAATAAGCTGTAGATAGGCTTGGATTGTGGTTCGAAGATAAGGGCTGAATGTTTTTCAAAGTCTACAAACTCAATCTGTGGTCTTATTGTAGTCATCCTTAGAGCCTTGGTATTTAGAGATTATCAATATAGGATTAGGGGGTAGGT
The DNA here is from genome assembly GCA_900010015.1 of Tuber aestivum. Lineage (NCBI taxonomy): Eukaryota > Fungi > Ascomycota > Pezizomycetes > Pezizales > Tuberaceae > Tuber > Tuber aestivum. Next base: position 361,170 of record LN891075.1, read on the forward strand.
AACTCTAAAGTCAAGTAAGTATTCACTTGGACCAATATACCTCTGTCTTGCAGATAGTCAACAAGGTTCATAAAGATACAAGTAAAGTCGAATGAATATATTAATAAGATTTCTTCTCCTGTTGCTAATGATAAACTTAAAGCTAGGAAGGTACCTTGATATTTATATTCATATCTGGGTTGTCATAGGCTACATTCAACTGCCTACTGACTATATACCTGCCATACTAATGATTCAGTATCTGTCAAGTGCAAACTCTATTTGACTCTGAAAACCAGCTTCTCTACTTTCTTCCTAAGTGGAGTGATCAGCTCCATCAAAGGACTTATCAATGAGTCTTCTATGTGTATAGCTTAGAATGCATGATGAAGATAACTAACTTAACTGTTGAGTTGTTAATATCCAATTAGATACCAGTCTCTGAATGACTCTGGTTTACGCAAGCATTAGGGGCCCATGCAGTACTTCTTATTTCTTCAAGAGTACTGGCATAAAGACTTGCAGAGGTTGTAGCTCTATAACTAGTCAACTAATCTGAACTAACTAAGTCTTATCATTTAGAGTGGAGCTCCTTCTATATTATTCAGTGAAAACCCCTCAGTTACATGCCTTGTATCTCTGTGGAGCGGGCTGCATAGATGCCTTAATATTTCGTGCAATAATATGAAGATATTTTTATTAGAACCTACACTTGGGCACTCAACACCAAACAATTTTTTTTGACCTAGAAAGCTTTACAGACAGGTAGAGTATATATTCATCAGTTCAAAAAATATTCATGAGTCTTCTATACTGTAATTTAAAGCTTCTAAACCAAAAAATGCGAAAAATACTGAAATGCATTTTTTTGCACTAAAAATACCTTGTACTTCCTGAGCATCAGTAACACCAAATCCCATCTCAATTAGATAACTGCTTCTTGTTGTATTTTAAATTAAAGTTATTATATTTTTTTCTATAAAGGTTTATTACACAAACCACCTCATAAAACAATACTAAAAATGAAATCTCTAAAGCCTAAAATTTATAAAATCTTGACAACAATGGATTGTCTAAAGAAATAACAATGCTATATAGCTACAGTATAATGTTATTGAGTAAGTCCTAGGATATTGCTATATCAAAACATCATATAGATTTATAGTTAGAGTTAAATTTTTTATGTAGAAATATTTGCTATTTCATTCTGATATTTTCTATATACTTAAGATATTTTTAAATATTTTTCTTATAAAGTAGTAGTATGTCAAAGTTCAAGGAAAACTAAAACTTGATTTCCTTGGAATTATGTTTTCTGGTTGCTACACTTCAAATGTGTTTTTCTCATCTTAGCAAAAAAAGCCCAAGTATAGGTTCTAAAAAAAACACGTTCATATAATATTATTATAATAACTATAGTAGGGCCTGAAGTTGAACATGTGACCTTATGCATTTAGTCACATGCTGGACTGAATACACTTCTATGTATTATACTTTCCCATATGCTTACACCTTACTTTATACTGGGATGCTGTGACTTATGGTTCCTGGCAGTAGGATAAGTGGAAAAACCAGGGGCCATCAATGCTGCATCTCGTTTAAGAAACAACTTTAATATATAAGCTGAATCCCTTCCGCCTTATGTCTGATCTACCCCTCCTCTCCTCTCCCACTCGCTTCTTCCCATCCTTCTTCTCCTACTCCCTTCCTCTCATCTTTCTTCTCCCTCCTACTCTCCAACAAACTCCATTTGTTCAGTTTGCTATGTCCTGGTGCACATCATCCCCTGTTTAGTCTTTTTTCTTCTTGTGTTTTTTCTTTCAAATGCTTACTAAATCCACGACATTTCTAAAAAGCCACCATGTCCCTATCTAAGACAAAATCAATGTTGTCTGCAAAGGGAAAGTCAGTATAAATATTTCTCCCATGGTGGAGCCACCAAAGCTGATATTCTATCAGGTATCTGGTCCTCCAATCACACTTCAGAGACTTGGCCAGTGGCAAGCCTGAGCGTTGAAAGATCCTTATACATGCAGCAACTCTAGCAGTAGAATTTGAGAGAACCTAAATAAATTCTCCTATCAAGCAGTTTTGATAATGGTGCAAACAAGGATGGACCAAGCTAATAATGATCTGTCTATATGCAGTTACTATCAGGCATCTAGTGAGTGGCCTGCATTCTTACTAGCTATTAAGGACTCCATGTAAGTCAACCCCAAGGGATCAAATTTCAGGATTGGAACTAACATACATCTGTTTTCTAGAGGGGGCTTTGGCGATATTACTTTTGTGAAAAGTTGGTACGGTTTCCCAGACCCCTACTACCTGAGTAGAGCATACCTCTTATACTACAATCAGGTGAAAGCTTATATTAGCATACTTGTATGCAACCCTAATAAGGTTCCTGATATGAAATTGGAGTTAGTCCTGGTATTCGTCTGCTCCTCCTACCTGTTTTGAATTGGGTTTAGTTGCTGAAAAAGCAATAATGGTATCAAGCTTGATTGTCAGCAAAAGGTCTTAGTCAAGAATACAACCAAGAAGCTTCAGATAATGATAGAGCATGACAATGCAGAGCCGGAGGGGAGAGATGGTGCAGCAGAGAAAAGGATAAGTAAGTATTCTTTACCATACATATTGAGTTTCAATAGTACTTACAGATTTTACTAGCAGCTACAATGAATTGGACCTTCTCTTATTGCCCTTAGGTAGTAAGAATCAACATTGTACACTAAACAGATGCTTTTCTGGTGGATCGTCCTTACTGTGATCACCCCTGGTACTCCTCTGAGTAGGATGAGGGTGTAGCCTGGGGTATCCTCTTATCCTCAAGCATGAAAGATCTACCAAGGATGGTTTTGGTATAACAAATAGAGAAGGCTATTAGTTACCCTCCTGTATCTTCTCAGTATAACTGCTCACAGTTCCAGAGCCTTGTACCAGGACCCTACAAAACCTCTTCTCTTAGATGTTATTACTTTGTATAGAGATGATGATATCTAGATGTAGCTCTTAGCAAAGCAGTAGGAGGCTAAAGATCTATTAGATATAGTAGTACTAGAGTCATGGGAGGAGGAGGTAGAAAGAATGGTATCCCGTCTTTGACCAGAGTCTGTGGGATTACCAGGTCCAGGAGCAAGATTCAAGGGAGGCCATGCTAGAGGAAGAAAGCGAGTTTAAGGGTGAGGAGGAAGAGGAGGGTTTGGCAATCCCAGGCCATGAGATAGTTTCTCTTGATGATGTAAGTTTCAAAATCTATACTGCCTACAGCTAACTTGAGCAAAAACTCCAGAGCTAACAACCCACATAGGACTGTGCACTGCGGTTAGGCGGCAGCCAATTCTAAGTCGAACAAATTGTAACTGGGGCCAATAAGGTTTCTCGGAGAGTGGTCAAGAAAGCTTGTAACAAAAGTAGGTATCAAAGTATAATGAATATATTGATAAGATCTCTTCTCCATTCGCTGATGATTCTAAAAGCTAAGGATTTTTTTTTTTTTTGTTTAACTCATATATTCTTTGTTAAGGTACAAGAACCTGCATGGAGCCTAGCTATGGCAAAAACAAAACCTTAATTCCAAACGCATTCCCCCACGCCCCAGGGACTAAAACAACTCCCCCAAGACGCTCTGGTATGGGCCTAACCGGACATCCCGCCCCGCACAGGAACAATTGTCCTCCACAGGGAAGGCAGGAGAGAGAAGAAAACCCTTCAGCGTCATCTCGACAAAGGAAAGAATGGATTAGGAAACCCCCAAGTGCCTCTACAGGCGTCCACGAACGAATGTGTCTGCTGTCAGACCCACAATAGGACCCTGGCGAAATGCCATGACGGGGCCGGCCAGCTCAACCCGGGAGATAGTGCAATACCAAGGTAGGCCAACCAGTCGTTCAGCCGGGGGCGGGCCACAAGCGTGGAGAGAGGAAGACAGGCGAGAGATACCAGCAACCCTTGATAGAGGAGGGCAGCCGATACTGCCAAGGAGGGAGGGGGTAGACCCCAGCTGTGAGGAGCCTGGTTGTGGAAAAGGTTGGATGGTGCCTGTAGTGACACAAGAGCCAGGAAAGAGTTGTAGAGCTGCCGCGAGGGTGGCAGAAGTGAGAGCAGCACCAAGTGATACTGGCGCGGAGGGGAGGTGGGAGGGGTAGGCCAGAGCACTACCACCTCAGTGAAGGTGGAGCCTGAAGGCCGAGGCAGTAGGGTGCCAGCCGATCCTGGCAGTAGGGTGCCAGCTGATCCCGGAGGAGGGGAGAGGAAGAGGGCAAGGAAGCAAAGATCTGGCCAAACAATACGGCAGGAGGCTGCAACTAGGGTCACAGGAGTAGGCAAGGCTACTCCCGATAGCCCAGAGGACCACCATTCTAACTGACCATTCAGCCATCACCAAGCCATCAAAGCCGACCGTGCTGATACTAAGCGAGGTGAAGCAAAAGTGGGGTAGGAAGGACAGAGACCTCACGATGAGGCCCCCAGAGTGAGCAGAGGACCCCCATCCAGCAGAGGCGAGATGCTAGATGAGGGAAGGAGTAGAAGAGAAGCCCCGATGGGCAGAGGAATGGAAAGAAACAGCCTGCACCCCCCGGTGGAAGGGTGCATGGCTATAGAAAAGTGGTGATGATTCCTCGGTGTTGAGTCATTCCCAATTAGGAAATATTTTTCAATGACCAGAGGTGTAGTGGAGACGGAGGATGTGTAAAAGCTAAGGATGTTTTTTTTTTTTTGTTTAACTCATATATTCTTTGTTAAGGTACAAGAACCTGCATGGAGCGCTAGCTATGGCAAAAACAAAACCTTAATATCAAAAAACAACAAACGGTAACAAAATATCTCTCCGCCAACAATTCCCGCCTGTGAGTCATACAACCCACTGCACCTACCAGGGCGACTAATCGCAAAAGAAAAGACAAGTCTCCTCCCGCACGAAGGAAACATAAAGCAAGGAAAGTCAAATAAAGTCAGGAAAGATATCAAAAGGAAATACCACTTCAATCTGAAACAAGGTTGGTGCTGGGCGACACCCAACCCCCGCCTATGGCGGGGGGGAAGTTGGTTCTGGTATCGGAGATGTATCGCGCCAGGCCCCATAAGAGGTCCCTATTGGCCCATAGGGGAGCCTCACCGCCCAAAGAATCAACTCCCGGGGTATGGAGCAGTCTCGAGGCGGCCTTAGAGGGACAGGAGAGGATGGCATGTTGCATGGTCTCCGGCTCTAGGCCGCAGGCTGGGCAAGTAGTGGGTTTGTCCGGCTCGTTCCAGGGGGTATAAGCAGCTAGATAGCTCTTTCCAGCTCTCATCTGATGTATTCTTCCAGCCAGAAAGCGCTCCAGTCCCATAAAGGGGTGTGGGGCCTCCGCTGGAGGATAGGGATAGTATAGAGGAGGGGGGGCCTGTAGCGCCCAGTCCTGAGAGAGGAGAGATCGAGTAGTAGCTTTTAGGAGGGAGTACTTCTGAGACGAGGAGAGACTGTTGATGGCCCCGGGGACTAGGTGCCTGTTCAGGCCTGGGAGAGTTCCTTTGGCGGCGATTCGAGCGATGGAGTGAGCTATGCCATCAATAGGCAGGTGGGACCTTACGGCAGGAGAGGGCCTGGGGGTCTTTCAGAGTAGGGGGTAAGCGTTCCCCTTCAGCCCGGTGGACAGGGCCCGGTTGGAGTCCGGGGCCCTTGCTGCCGATGCGGAGGGAAAGGACGAGTGGAGCCTGGCCGCGGCCGGGTTAATTTCGGGTGGGGAGCAGGCCATCCTCAAAGCCGCCATTCGGCGCTTATGGGGAAGAAGGACTACCAGAGGGGGAATGCTGGCCTCGCAGGGGAGGATTGAGGTAGGGGTAGAGTGGAAGCAGTTGGTCACCCACTGGAGGACCCGATTCCAGAAGACCTCCATCTTGTGGAGTGAAGAAGCGTTGGGTACCAGGAGATCGGCCCCGTAGGAGAGGATGGGGAGGATGAGCCCCACAGGTGGCCTTCGATTGAGATAAGGAGGCAAGTCCTTGCCGGGAGGAGAGAGTTGTCTTACGATAGCAAAAGCCCCCTGGGCTAGCGCCAAGCATTTTGCGAAGTGAGGAGAGGTTTCCAGGCTAGGGGTAAACCAGTAGCCAAGCCAGCGAACTAGCCCAGCGGGGTGGAAGAGGGCACCATCGAGGGTGACTGGGGTGTAGCAACGAGCCCCATGGTCCCTTGAGGTCCTCCAGTGGGACAGTTCGGTCTTGGGCACAGAGAAGGACATGCCAATAGCCCCCGCCCTTCTCTTCAGTGCCAGAAAATAGTGCTGTAGGCGCTGCACATTGCGCCTGTAGGAGGGAGAGGCCACCGTGACAGTGAAATCATCGACATAAGAAAACATAATTCCCTTGGAAATACTCAAATGAAGAGGAGACATATAGATGACAAAAAGAAGAGGAGAAATAGGAAACCCTTGTGGCGCGCCCACCTGCACTGGAGAGAACACATTAGGAGATCCCTGAAAGAGAAGACGACAATGTCTATTAGAAAGGAAAGACTGAACCCAGGCGCAGATATATGCAGGCACCCCTCTGGACTTCATGAAAGTAGTGAGTAGCATTGAATTGATGTTGTCAAACCCCCCTTTGATGTCAAGGAAGAGTGACGAGGCTTTGAGCCCAGGCCGCTGAAGGCATCGGATCTCGTGGGTGAGGGCGGCGCAGGCGTCATAGGTACTGAGTCCAGGGAGCAAGCCACACTGATTTGCGTTGATTAGGCCGCGTGAGCGGGCTACTAGGGAAAGGTGAGAGGCAACAATCCTTTCTAGGACTTTTGAGACTGTCTGGAGGAGGACAATGATGCGGAAGGAGGAGGGGGAGGAATAGTCTGGTTTACCTGGCTCAGAGAGAACGACTCCGTTGGCCTTTTTGAGGGAGGGTGGGTGGAAGCCAAAAGCTAGTAAAGGAAAGAGGAGGTTAACAAGGAGGGAGGGATTAGCTGCATGGACCTTCTTCCAGACCCCGTAGGGGATCTGGTCTGGGCCTGGGGCTGACGAGTTTGATGACTTAGACAGGGCCTTCTGTACCTCCTCGGGGGAGAGAGGGGGCGAGTCGCAGAAGGGCCTGAGGATAGACGGGGTGGGAGTGGAAGTTTTGTGGGGGAAGAAGTGATTCAGGAGTGCTGAGTTGATCTGTTCAGGGGAGGAGAGGCCAGGAAAGGAGGGGAAACGGTCGGGGGCTCTTCCAGTGGCAAGCCTTTTGGCCGTCCAGACTGAGCGGGAGTCAACCTTGGCAAGGAAGCTCTTCCAGTGCTCGGCCTTTGCCTTCTTGATGGCCTTAAAGTAGAGGGAGCGGGCGTCGCGGGCCTCAGCACTGAGTGTAGGTGAGGGGGAGGAGCGGGACCTTCTGGCAGCGGCATTGAAGACCCGGCGCAGTGAGGTCAAAAGGGGGGACCACCAAGG
>LN891076.1:21864-35071 GCA_900010015.1 Tuber aestivum
GACAGAGCTGATCAATCCACTAAGGAAGAGAGCGGGAAAGTTAGTTTTCAGAGTCAAACGGAGTTCGCACTCCAAAGACACTGAAGTGTTAGTATGGCAGGTACAAAGTCAGTAACGGATTGGATGTAGGCTGCGACCACCCAGATGCGGAATATAAATATCGAGGTGCCTCCCTAGCTTTTAAGCCATCCTCCGTTTCCGCTACACCTCCGGCGATTGAAAACTCAATACCATGATTTCTATCGTGGCTTTCATCGTCTAGCACCACCACCCCCCCCCCATCTCCCTCCATCTAGCCTCGGCTATAGGAGGTGGGCTCGCTTCCCCTCTCCCTTGGGGTCCTGATTTATTTCTTGATTCCCTCGGTTCCATCCCTGGTTGAGGCCTCTCATCTTCGTGATGTTTCCCCTCTTCCTACCCCGCCTCGCTTAGGCGTTGGCACGGTCGGCAACCCCCTTTTCCACCCCTAACAGACGGCCGGGACTACAGTTGCAGTAGGAGAGAACAGCTTACAGGCTACGGTCGATCTCTCCATTCTCTTGCCCCGGCAAGAGGCTGCCTAGTCGGACACGAACGCGGTTACTGATAGTTGTCGTTCACGGAATTGGGTCTACCCCTCCTCTACTCTTTGGGGCCTCTTTGGCTGGCAGGTGGTGGGATCCCTTCCACTACAGTGACGCTATCTCTCCCAGAACAAGGGACTACATGAGAGACACGGTAAAACGCCTGCTTCGCTTAGGGCTCTTCTCCATGGTCGGATCGGCTGGTACCCTACTACCACCTTCTCTCAAGCTGGGACCTTACTGCCTCAATCGTCGAATGTCCCAGAGGACACACGGTTGCTGGCACGCCTGCCACACACCTCCTCTCCTCGCTTCTCGGTCGCCGCCTTCGGGGTGGTTTCCCTTATACCCTCTGCGCCCGGGGCTTCAGCTCCCTCCTCCTGGCCCTCGTCAGATGGCCTAGGGGTTCCTATGATGGATTTGAGTTGTGGCCATTGGCCTCTAGTGGGTTCAGTTTGGGTTTCTGCCTTTAGGTGTTTCGGTCTTGGGGTTAGGCGTGTTCTTGGTTCACTGTCGGGTAGCTAGCTTTCTTTTGTTGCTTGGCGGTAGGGGTTATTGGTTCGTGGTCTACGGGAAGGATTTCGGGTGGGAGTAGTTTTTTCTACCCCAGAGGGTTTTTTAGCTCTGTCGTTCGGCCTGGTCCGGGGGGGGGCGGTTTTTTTAGGCGTCATAGCTAGCGCTCCATATGCCTTTTTGTCCCATAAACAAATAATAAAATGAGTCAAACAAAAATAAAACATCCGTAGCTTTTAAGCCATCCTCTGTCTCTGCTACACCTCCGGTCATTGAAAAATATTTCCTAATTGGGAACGACTCAACACCGAGGAATCATCACCACTTTCCTATAGCCATGCACCCCCCCGCCGGGGGGTGCAGGCTGTTTCTTTCCATCCCTCTGCCCATCGGGGCTTCTCTTCTACTCCTTCACTCATCTAACATCTCGCCTCTACTAGATGGGGGTCCTCTCCTCACTCTGGGGGCCTCATCATGAGGTCTCTGTCCTTCCTACCCCGCTTTTGCTTCACCTCGCTTAGCATCAGCACGGTCGGCTTTGGCGGCTTGGTGATAGCTGAACGGTCAGTTGGGATGGTGGTCCTCTGGGCTATCAGGAGTAGCCTTGCCTACTCCTGTGAACCCTAGTTGCAGCCTCCTGCCGTATTGTTTGGCCGGATCTTTGCTTCCTTGCCCTCTTCCTCTCCCCTCCTCTGGGATCGGCTGGCACCCTACTGCCAGGATCGGCTGGACCCTACTGCCTAGGCCTTCGGGCCCCACCTTCACTGAGGTGGTAGTACTCTGGCCTACCCCTTCCACCTCCCCTCCGCGCCAGTATCACTTGGTGCTGCTCTCACTTTTGCCACCCTCGCGGCAGCTCTACAACTCTTTCCTGGCTCTGGTGTCACTACAGGCACTATCCAACCTTTTCCACAACCAGACTCCTCACGGCTGGGGTCTACCCCCTCCCTCCTTGGCCGCATCAGCTGCCCTCCTCTATCACAGGTTGCTGGCATCTCTCGCCTGTCTTCCTCCCTCCACTCTTGCGGCCCGTCCCCGGCCGAACGACCGGTTGGCCTACCTTGGTATTGCACTACCTCCTGGGTTGAGCTGGCCAGCCCCATCATGGCATTTCGCCAGGGCCCTATTGTGGGCCTGACAGCGGACACATTCGTTCGCGGACTCCTGTAGAGGCACTTGGGGGTTTCCTAATCTATTCTTTCCTTTGTCGAGATGACGCTGAAGGGTCTTCTTCCCTCTCCTGCCTTTCCTGTGGAGGACGATTGTTCCTGTGTGGGGCAGGATGTGCGGTTAGGCCCATACCAGAGGGTCTTGGGGGGGTTGTATTGGTCCCTGGGGCGTAGGGGAATGAGTGTGGAATTAAGGTTTTGTTTTTGCCATAGCTAGCGCACCATGCAGGTTCTTGTACCTTAATAAAGAATATATGAGTTAAACAAAAAAACAAAAAATCCCCAGCTTTTACGCCATCCTCCGTCTCCGCTCCACCTCCGGCGATTGAAAACTCAACACCACGGTTTCTATCGTGAGTCTTTTGTTTCATCGCGAAACTTTCTCCACCCTCCTGCCCACTCCTGCCTTGGGCCTCGGCCTAGGGGAGTCTGGCTCTTCTCTCCTCTCACGCCCGGGGTATTTGTTAGGGGGTAGGTAACTCTAGAGTCAAGCGAGTATACACTAGGCCCTGTAATCTTCTGTCTCGGAGATAGTCAAGAAGGCTCGTAAAGATAGAAGTAAAGTAGAACGAATATATTGATAAGATCTCTTCTCCGGTCGCTGATAATAGACTTAAAGCTAGGGAGGCACCTCGATATTTATATTCCGCGTCTGGGTAGTCGCGGCCTACATCTAATCCCTTACTGACTATGTACCTGCCATACTAACGCTTCAGTGTCCTTGGAGTGCAAACTCCATTTGACCCTGAAAACTAACTTCCCCGCTCTCTTCCTTAGTGGAGTGATCAGCTCTGTCAAAGGACTTATCAATGACTCTTCTATGTCCATAGCTTAGAGTGCATGACGAAGATAACTAACTCGACCAGTGAGTTGTTATTAACCAATCGTAACTAGGTCTTCCGGATGACTCTAGTTTACGCGAGCTAAAGGGAGATGCATATTACTTCTTGTAATTGCATATAGACTTGCAGAGGTCGTAGCTCAATAACTAACCGACCAATCTGAACCAACTAAGTCTTATCTTATAGAGCGGAGCTCCTTCTATGTTATCCAGCGAAAACCCCTCGGTCGCATACCTCGTATCTTCGCGGAGCGGGCTGCATAGATGCCTTGTTATATCGTGTGCTAATATCTTAGCGCTATGAAGACTACAGCGGGGCCCGGAGTCGAACACGTGACCTTATGTATTTAGTCACGTACCGCACCGATTACGCTATTATGTGTAACATTAGCTCCCTCCTCTTCGAGACTCGTCCTCGAGTCTTTCTATGTTCTAAGGTAATCTATATATGGTACATTTCTATAGTCGTAAAGAAAATTCCGTTTAGGACTCTATCCAGGTAGGGTAAAAAACCTTTGCGCGTTTACTTGTCCACGCATAGGAAAACCTTTCCTGATAATCCTACCTCAGCCGCGGCATTTCCGGGTTATCCTTATGAAATTCCTCTACTAAGTCGGTAGCATGTTCAAGATGCTCCGGTGGCTCCCAGGTGTTTTCATCTTCCGAACACCCTTTCCATTTAACAAAGTATTTGAGTTCTCGGATGCGCTTATTGCGTCCAGAGACTCTTTTTGTGTAGGTGAGAATTTCGCTTTTAACGATTTTCTCTACCTCCCATTCCAGATCGCCATCGATCTCTTCTGCGTCCTGCGGCCTCTGTTCCCTATCTGGTCGAACCAATGTTTGGTAGGATTCGAGGAGCGAGACATGAAATACGGGGTGTATTTTCCATCGTTCGGAAATTTCCAACTTGAAAGCACGGTCACCTCGTTTCTCGAGTATTAGAAAGGGTCCGTAAAGTTTTGGGCTCAACTTCTTGGACGGTCGCTTGGTTCGAATATTCTTCGCATTGAGCATTACTCGATCTCCAACCTCGTAATCCCGTTGTTGCTTAACTTTGGGATCGTAGTACTTGCTCATTGCTTCGCGAGTGAGTTGTAGCGTGTCCCGGGCTTGTTGGTGTATTTCCTTCATCTAGTGAGCGTAGGTTGTTGCTCCTGGATTCCGTACTTCTCTTTCTTTTATCCACTCCGTTTGTGGATGATAACCGTAGTTTGCGTAGAATGGGGTCAAACCGTGCGCTTGGGTTACCGAGTTGTTGTATGCGTGCACGGCTAACCGTAATAGGGAACACCAATCATCCTGATCATAGTTGACGAAACTTCGAAGGTAACCTTCCAGCACTTGGTTGGTTCTTTCGGTTTGTCCGTCAGTTTGGGGATGGTAGGCAGTTGACATCCTTCTTTTGATGTCTAGTGATTCACACAGTGATTCCCAGAATTCCCCTGCAAACTTAGCGTCCATGTCAGAAACGATTTCGGTGGGCAACTCATGAAGTTTCCAAACTTCTCGTAGGAATGCGGTTGCCACATTCTTAGCACTAGCGGTGGTTGGTAATGGTATGAAGTGGGCCATTTTGGTGAATCGGTCTACTACAACCATAATCTGAGTGTTGTCGTTCGACGGAGGAAGTTGTGTGATGAAGTCTGTAGAAATCGAACTCCAGGCTGCGAAAGGTATTTGTAACGGTTGAAGAAAACCGTACTTAGCGTGTCTTGGGGCCTTACTATGTTGGCATTCATCACATGACCGAACATAGTCGTTGACCCAGTTGCTTAGTCCTTTCCAGTGGAAATCGCGCGTAATGATTTCTAAAGTCTTTTCTTGTCCAAAATGTCCGGCTACTTTAGAGTCGTGACAACTTTTCGCGATCAATGTTCGTAGTTCCTCCGAGGCTGGTACGTACAGCCTATTTTTGAAATAGATGAGCCCATCTTTGGTTGACCAGTGCTTAGGCCATTGTGCGTTATCGTTTCTTAATCTTTCCAATTCCTTCTTTCTGGATTCCCAATCCTCGTCTTCCTCTCCTGCCTTTTTTACCGATGTTGTGAACTCTTCATGGAGCTTCTTGGGGTTTGCATTTCGCACTACCCTAGTTGCCATGACCACTGATTCTTTATGCAGTTGGTTGTGAGTTTCTTCGTCGGTTAAATCGAAGTGTTGGTTGAGGTTTGAGTCCTCGTTTAGGAAGTTGATACGAGGTGGGGTCTCGGTTAATCCAGTTCCTGTGCTCCCGAATCCCTGTTCTCCTCTCTCCGTGTCATCTAACTCCATTTCTTCTTGGAGATCACCAGTATGAATCTTTTCTAAGATTAACTGGGCGATCTTCGTGCCAGCTTGTGCTTTGTAGTCTTCCCTATGCGTATTGTACAGCAGTGCCTTGACTTCTCAACGGTAATGCGCATCGATGACCCCGGCGCGGGTGTCAATTCCGTATTTGGTAGCTAAACCACTTTTTGGTGCAATGCGACCGTACGTTCCTTTTGGTACTGCTATTGCTATTCCGGTTTTGATTAAGGCTTGTCCTTTTCCCGGTATGATAGTGTCTTTTAATGCATACAAATCGTAGCCGGCTGCTTCTCTGGTTCCTTTAGTCGGTAACTTTGCCTTGGGGCAGAGTCGCATTGCTCAAAATAGGTTTTGTATAGGGTTGACTTTTACTTTCTCGTCGTCCTCCGATCCTAGAACAATAGAAATTCGGATGACGGCGAAGTGCGCTGGTTTCAGAATCGAGTGTTCAGTTCGTTCAGCTCCTCCCTCAGGGCGGTACTCCGGCCACCTACTCAGCGCATCTGGTTTGCCGTTGCTCGTTCCTGGTCAATAAACAATTTTGAAGTTAAAATCGGTTAACTTTTGTGCCCAGCGAATTTGTCGGGCGCTCCAGGCTTTCGTAATGAGGAAGTACTGTAGATTCTGGTGGTCCGTATACACGGTAATTGGACGATCTGTTCCCATCAAATAATGTCGCCATTCTTTGAACGCTTCAACAATGGCAAGGAGTTCCTTGTCATGGATATCGTAATTGCGTTCAGCGGGATTTAACTTTCGGGAGTGGTACGCGATTGGGTGTAGTCGTTTCTCCATGAATTGGGAGAGTACGCAGCCCAAAGCAAAATCGCTAGTGTCGGTTTCCACAACCGTATCCCGTTTGGGTTTGAAATGGCATAAAATGGGTGCAGTGACGAACTTCTCTTTCAGGAGTTCAAAGGATTCGTTTGCTTCGTCGGTCCACAGGAAACCACTCGGGTTTACCTTCAATAATTCCGTGATGGGTTTGCAAATAGCCGAGAAATTCTTTATGAATCGTCGGTAAAAGTTTGCGAAACCCATGAAAATTTGTATGTCCCTTATGGACTTTGGTGGCAACCATTTCTTCATGGCATCCACCTTTCGCTCACTCATCGACACTCCTGTCATTGGGATAATGTAACCCAGGAATTCCAACTCCTTTACGTGAAAGACCAATTTTTTTAGCAAGATGGCTAACTTATACCGTCGTAGTTGCCTCAGGACTTTCCGTACGAGTTTGATGTGGTCCTTTTCGTTTTTTGAATAGATCAGTATGTCGTCAATGTAACATACAACTCCTTGATCCAAAAATTCTTTTAACACCACATTCATCATGCTCTGGAAAGTTGCCGGTGCATTTATCAGTCCAAAAGGCATGACCTCGTATTGTTTTAAACCGTACTTTGTTCCAAAAGCGGTTTTGTCCCCATGTCCTTTTGCTATGCGTACTAGGTTATAGCCTTTAGCTAAATCGATTCGTGACATTATGTCGCATCCTTCCACTCTGTCCCGTAGCTCTGACATTAGAGGTAACGGACATTTATTCGCAATCGTAAGCTCGTTTAGCTTACGATAATCCACACATAGTTGTAGGCCACCACCAGGTTTTGGAGCGAAAAGAACTGGCGCTCTGTACGGAGATTTGCTAGGAATTATTTTTCCTTGCTTAGTCATCTCGTCCAGGTATTCCCGTAGAACTTTGAGTTCCTTTTCCGACATAGGATATATCGGTCCCCATGGTGGCTTAGCTCCTTCGACCAGCTCGATCTTGTGGTCGAATTCGCTATGGTCCGGTAATCGATCAGAGGCTTGTGTGGAAAATACGTCTTTATAATCCTGGTAGCGCTCAGGCAATCTTTCCCAAGCTACTTCCCAGGGTTCGTCGGGGTACTCGAATGGCGCTATCATGCCTTTGGCATGCATCCGTCTGACGAATATAGCCTTTTCATCAAGTAGTAGGGACTCATCCCATTCTACTTCAATAGGGTCTTGTGCGGGTCCGATATGGTCCGCGCATTTTTTATCTGTGAACGTCCAAGATTTCGAGTTACCAATATTTGTAATAGGATGTTGGTCATGCCACCAACCGAAAGGTATAATCATACCCCGAGCGACTGTGTTAACCACGTCGCAGGACACAAGTGACGAGTGTTGGTTGGTTCCTATTTCCAACCGTATAGGATGGGTATAAAGCCATCCATTTTCCTTAGAGGGTTTGCCATCAAATCCCTCTATCTGGAGGGGCTTCTTCCGTTTTTCAGTGGGTATGCCTAATCGTTGTACTAAAGTTTTGCTAATAACAAAGACATTGGAGCCCGAGTCTAATAACACGCGAATCGGTACTCGATCTTTGTTAGAACGAAGGTATGCGGTGCCTTCCGGGCACTTGTATCGTTCCGGTTCTGGTACAGTGGTTTTGGTTCGCTTGGGCCCGGCATGAGGGCCATGGTTTGTTGTCTGTCGTTTGTTCATAGTTGCGGGGATGGTGATTGTTACCACGCCAGCATGGTTTCGGCTACTAAAGCCTCCTCAGACAACCTTGGGACGTTTCACTTAATTACCCTCAATAACGATATTTAATCATACCGAACTCAGAAACCCAAACTGAGTCTAGGATCGACCTTTTAACCCGGCCTTAGGGTTTGCTTTCGGTTCCCATCATGGGGGGACCCTCTGGGGCGAGCACGCTGTCCCCAGTCTCCCTCATCCTGATGATGGACTACCCCATTGCCGTTGCCATGGATCCCCCTTCCCGTACTTGCACCAGCCTTTCCTTGCAAGATGCCCTGTTTATGACTAATGCGTATGGAGTCTTTGGACATCGGGTTGTCTTCCCTTGCTTGGAACCGTTTTAAACTGGTACGTCTTTCTGGGACTCTTTCTATCGGGTATACCGCCTTGCTGAGCGCTCTACCGCCAGTTTCAACTCATATCAGGCTGCGGCCAGCCAGCTTGGACTCCTGTCTATCTGGTTCGATAGGTGTGCACTATCTGGTTGTAACCTCGATCTTCTTAGCCCGTTTTCACATGCAACGCCTAGCGGAGGCCTCCGAAGGGTGTACATCCCGCTCCTTAGGCACTTTGCATCCTTCGGCACTTTCTCGGAGTGCGCCTCTGTGTCATTCTTGCATAATGCGTTCCAAAGAGCAAACCGCTAGGTCGGGGAGAGGTGTACTGTCAAACAAGAACGCGTATTTCTTCGTCTTGCTGACCATCCTATGTAGGGCGCGCTTCCCTTGTGCAGATGCTCCACCGTTGCCCTGGACTTTGTTTCTATACCCTTGCTTAATCCGAAGTCATTTCCCAAATCCGAGATGCTGGGTTTGCTCGAGTTTGGCCCACCTTTCCACCCGCAGGTTTTGGGCGGACTTCAACTCGTCGGGTTCTCGGGACTACGATCCTGCGCCCAGTAGTCAAATTTACCGCGGCGGCCTTTCGACACTCACTCCACTTATGATTAGTGAGTCCACAGCGTGTGCAGCCATCATTCTGGCGCTGTGAGTTGATCGTTTCCTGTGAAATTCCCTCGTGGGCCGATTTCCAATCGGTATGTACTCGTTTTGTAGGTGACGAGCCTGTTTTCGCGGGTTTCCACTTTCCTTTCTCATCTCGCTTCGGTGGGGACCAAGTCTTAGCCTTTCCTTTAGGTTGGCTACTTCGGTCCTTGTCCCCGAACTTCCTTTTCGGAATTGTCATCTCGGAGCTACCGCCCTTCAAGCGGAGTTGCTCTTTGAATTCCTCATCCTTCATACCTACAGCTCGTAGCTGTTCCATCCACGCATCATCTGAGTCGACCTCCTCATAAGACATTCTGAGTAGGATGGACTGTGGAAGTTTACTTTCCACAAGTTGTCTCCAACTCTGGCCCTTCATTTGCCCCTGGATATTCAACAACTCGAGTTGAGTAATATATGCCTCGATGTTGTTTTAGTAAGGCACTTTTGTCATTTGATTTAGTGCCTTTCGAGCCTCGTTGTAAGGAGCGTATCGCTTAGTTATCTCTGTTCGGAAGTTTTCCCACAGTTGGAATTCCTCCCGTCTCTCCTGGCCCGCTAGTCCATCCATGGCATTTCGGTACCATTCCTTGAAGGGTATAACGTCCTTTCCTTTCGTCCTGCCCAGGGCACACACGATCTTGTCATGGTCCTTGTCCCAATGGTGAGGGTTCCTCCGAAAATAATCTTCGCATTCGGTTAACCAGTTTTCCACCTTCTGGTAACCAAGATTTTCGAAGTAGGATGGCAGTTCAGCTGGTTTCCTACTAGCCCCCGCCACTGCTCGTGTCATCAAGGCTGCCAACTCATCAACCTCAAAGTGCACGTTTCCTGGTGCTTGGCCTCCTCCTGGAGGTCCACCGCCTCTACCGGGAGGTCCACCGCCTCCGCCGGGAGGTCCACCGCCACCGCCGGGAGGTCCACCGCCTCCGCCGGGAGGTCCACCGCCACCGCCGGGAGGTCCACCGTCACCGCCAGGAGGTCCACTGCCTCCGCCGGGAGGTCCACCGCCACCGCTGGGAGGTCCACCGACTCCGCCAGGAGGTCCACCGTTTGGATCCCTTTTTGGGGGCACCGGTGGGGGGGGTGGGGCGTAAGCGCTTTGGTGGTCTACTTCAGTCTCATGGACTGTTCCGGCATAGGAAGCTCCTTCGTAGGGGCTTGGAGGTGGTAGAGGTGAAAACCCCATATTGCCTGGTTGGGGGTTGTGGCCTGTTGGGACCTTTCCGAATCGTCTTTCTAATGCCAAGGTTACTCCATCGGCAATTAGTTCGCTCATCATTCCCGTCATATCCGCTATTTCGGTTCTGACATCGGTTTGGAAATCCTTCATTTGCCGTGACAAAGTGGCAAATTCTTTTTCCTGTCGTCTAACCGCGTCTTTGATCCCTTTTCGATGCTCGTTGGTATTGTTGACATACTCAGTCAACTTCTCGTTGAGGGCCGTGGTTAGGTCCTTATGGTCCTTTGCGGCTTTCTTTTGGAACAAGTCGAAGGCCTTTCTATCCGTCCTTCGTTGTTCTTGAAGCTCCTCAATCATCCGAGCCAAGGTATTGTCCCGTTCCATAGCATCCACGCTACGTTCCGCACCTTCCCTTTCCAACCTCGCAGTTTTCCTGGACTGCTCCTGTTGGGCCAAGTTTGACCTGGTCATTTCCTCGGCTACCCTTAAATGGTAGCTTTCCAGTTCCGCCGCCACATCTCCTTGCAGCCCTTGGGCCGTTCGTTCTATCCTGGCTAGTTTATCTCCCATGAACCTTTCGCCTTTGTCCATCCTTGCTTTCACGCCGACTAGTTCGTCAGCAAGGCGCTTTCCTGCTTCCGTCAGTGCCGCATAGGCGACTTGCTGGTCATTCTGGGTCTGGGTGATGCTTCGGTCTAGCTGGGCCGTCACCCTTCCTACTAACGTCGCAAAGTTTTTGAATCTTTGCTCTTCGGTGAATGGGCTTGGTGGTGGAGGTCGTCCTCCTAGGAATGAGCCTAGACCAAGTGAGTCGCGTGGTAGGCTGGGTTGTCCACTTCTCTGAAAGAGTCCTCCGACTGTTCGGGGGTCCCAGCCACCTATGGATCGTGGAGAGTCGGTGGTTTCCTCCATTTCGGTGTCCTTCGGCTCACCGCTCTCCGTAATTTGAGGTAGGTCCGTCATATTGTTCCTCGTTTAGTTCACGTTGGTGCAAAAGCTCAATTTCCAACGCCCAAGGAGCCATGGATCCCTCGTATCCTCCTTCGTCGTCGCAGAGGACGGAAGTCGTACTGTGGTACGTTGTATCGCAGGTGGGTTCCCCGTAAGGTTCCCAGTCAGGGTTGTTGAAGTAGTAGCGGAAGAAATCAGGTTCCGACCACTCTTCAGAGTAGGTGAACCAGGAGGGTTCGTCTTCTTCGAATAACGGGATGTCCGCTAATTCGGTTTCCCAAAGTGTTTCGAAGGAGACGTAGATAGGCGTGGATTGTGGTTCGAAGGTGGTGTCTGAATATTTTTCAAAGTCCACTAATTGAATTTGTGGTCTCAAAGGGATCATTCAGAGAGTCTTGGTAACCAGAGGTTATCAATATAGTATTAGGGGGTAGGTAACTCTAGAGTCAAGCGAGTATACACTAGGCCCTGTAATCTTCTGTGTCGGAGATAGTCAAGAAGGCTCGTAAAGATAGAAGTAAAGTAGAACGAATATATTGATAAGATCTCTTCTCCGGTCGCTGATAATAGACTTAAAGCTAGGGAGGCACCTCGATATTTATATTCCGCGTCTGGGTGGTCGCGGCCTACATCTAATCCCTTACTGACTATGTACCTGCCATACTAACGCTTCAGTGTCCTTGGAGTGCGAACTCCATTTGACCCTGAAAACTAACTTCCCCGCTCTCTTCCTTAGTGGAGTGATCAGCTCTGTCAAAGGACTTATCAATGACTCTTCTATGTGCATAGCTTAGAGTGCATGACGAAGATAACTAACTCGACCAGTGAGTTGTTATTAACCAATCATAACTAGGTCTTCCGGATGACTCTAGTTTACACGAGCTAAAGGGAGCTGCATATTACTTCTTGTAATTGCATATAGACTTGCAGAGGTAGTAGCTCAATAACTAACCGACCAAATCTGAACCAACTAAGTCTTATCTTATAGAGCGGCGCTCCTTCTATGTTATCCAGCGAAAACCCCTCGGTCGCATGCCTCGTATCTTCGCGGAGCGGGCTGCATAGATGCCTTGTTATATCGTGTGCTAATATCTTAGCACTACGAAGACTACGGCGGGGCCCGGAGTCGAACACGTGACCTTATGTATTTAGTCACGTGCCGCACCGATTACGCTATTATGTGTAACAGTATTGACTTCGGTCTACCATCGCAGGGCCCTCTCTCTCCCTGGGGGATGGTCAGTCGGAGGCCCTCCTCAGCTGGCTGGCAGGTGGTAGGATCCCTTCCACTACAGTGACGCTATCTCTCCCAGAACACGGGACTACATGAGAGACGCGGTAAAACACCTGCTATGCTTTGCCTAGGCGGCCATTGATGATCGTCCTTACTCCTCCTTCCTCCTCCCCCCACGCGTGGTGGGGAGTCCTCTCCTCCTCCTGAGTTGGCCTCACTTAGCCTTCTCACGGTCGGCAACCCCTTAACCACCATCGTCAGACGGCCGGGACTACAGTTGCAGTAGGGGTGAACAGCCAACAGGCTACGGTCGATCTCCCCATTCTTTTGTTCCCCTAAGAGCCTGCCTAGTCAGACACGAATGCGATTACCAATAGATGATGTTTAAGGTCTTTGGGTCTACTCCTCCGCTCTCCTCTCCCTACGGTCGGATCGGCTGGCACCCTACTGCTACACCTTCCCCCTCCCCCTGGTTATCGTCCACAGCCGGCTGGTCTCCTCCTTCCCTCCATGGTATTGCACTGTCTCCTTGGACTGGGTCTGGGGGGGGCCCCCTATCTTAGCGCCCTTCATGCGTCGCTTCCCACTTGAATGAGTGGACTCGCCCTTCAGGGCCTACGTGGCTTGCTACTAACCTTTCTTTTGTCTTTTTAGGATTTCTCAGCGGCTTTTCCTGGCCCTTCCTGCTTTCTTCTTAGTTAGGATTTCCTTGTTCATCCATCTAGCCGGGCTTGGGTTTCTTTTCTTTGAGGCGAGATATGCGGTTGGCTCCATACCAGAGGGGCTCGGGGGGTTGGCTTTTTCCTGTGGCGAGAGGAGGAATATGGGTTTTTTGTCGTCATAGCTAGTGCTCCATACCTTTTTTGTACCCTAAACAAATAATCAATGAGTCAAACAAAAAAAAAAAATCCCTAGCTTTTAAGTCTATCATCAGCGACCAGAGAAGAGATCTTATCAATATATTCATTCT
>LN891076.1:35091-49217 GCA_900010015.1 Tuber aestivum
CATAGCTAGTGCTCCATACCTTTTTTGTACCCTAAACAAATAATCAATGAGTCAACAAAAAAAAAAAAATACCCTAGCTTTTAAGTCTATCATCAGCGACCAGAGAAGAGATCTTATCAATATATTCATTCTACTTTACTTCAATCTTTACGAGCCTTCTTGACTATCTCCGAGACAGAAGATTACAGGGCCTAGTGTACACTCGCTTGACTTTACAGTTACCTACCTCCTAACATTGAGATACTAGTACACAGACAGAGTTCTGAGAAATCATGAGACATAGGAGCTGGCATAGAAACTTTAAAGGAAGAGAGTAGATAGGTCATGTGATAGGAGGCAACAAATATAAATTAAGTTATTTAAATAAAATTGACATTGTATCAACACAAACAGAACATGAGAAGTAAGAATTGACAGATATCATAGTGCTAGGCTGAACTGCCAGAGATTGTCTGGATGTAAAGCAGGTATGGCAGGATGACCAGGATACAAGATAGGAGTAGTCAAGATATCAGGATACCAGGCAGGCGCAGTAGGAGTCTCAAAACACTAGGGAGATGGAGTATGGTACTGTATGAATTGTCAGGATACCTAAGACCAAGTTAGCAAGGTTGTAATGCAGGGAACTCGGAGTAGAGGGCTATGAGTCTGTTGAGCATCAGGATGCAAGAGGGTACAGATGCAACTTGAAATATCAGGATACAACAATAAATCCCCCCGATGTCCCCGTTAACATAATAAGGAATATTTGCTGATACAGGCCTCCAGGTCTCTCTCTGTATGCAAACCCTCTATGGTTGCTCAGACGTATCGTCTTCGCCTATCTACCATTTTCACTATCACTTTTGCTTAAAGACTTTAATACTAGTAGTAGACCCGTTCTAATATGCTGCTCAATAATATTACTAGGAATCAATTGTATCTTCTTGCAGGGGGCGTCCCTTCTTACAACCTTGTCGTATGATACCAAATTTATACTTTTAGTCTACCCTTTGACATACAAAGTAACAGAAGCTCTATTATTCTCGACAAAAAAGTACACTCTCAAATTCTCCAATTGGTAAATCAAGAGCAAAGCAGTGCCGTCCTCGTAAAATGCCTTCAACAACTCCCCCAGCCGGGCACCCTGCAGCCCGTTCTGGGGGGACACATCCTACAATACTTCCCCTGAGATTACCGGTCTCCACAAGCCAGTCTTCGTATAATCTGGACCAACAGAATCCAAGACCTAGTAATCCAGACTCATTTGAAGGAAATACGGTGACATGAGCAACTATTTCAAAAATCATTCTAACGCCATCACAACTCATATCCGCATACCGGAAGGCGAGTGGTTAAACTTCCCTACCCCTCATCAACTCCCGACGCGCCATGAGTAATCAAGCACAACAAAAGCCCGAACACCGCTTACAAATACACATAGTACAGCAAAATCAATGGGTGGAGGCAAAGGAAGATGAGCGGACGGCACAAATCCTCCCACAAACCAAATAGGATCAAACACCATGGTCCCATCACTCCCACAAAAAACACCCCATGCTAATGCCAGCAAGCAGAAGCAAGAGAGAGCGAAATAGGAAAAGTAAGCTAACGTTATCAGATCACAGAATAAGAGTCCCGAATAGCTTGTGAAGTCGTTTCCACTGACCATCCTCGCTCAGAACGCCATACTCCTTGAGACAAGCTTCGAACATCTTCCCAGACAGCTGTTGCATCACGTTCTCCTCATTCTCGTCTTGGCTCTCCTCACCTTCTGCACCACGTTCGGTATTTGAGCGTCTTCCAAGTTCGTCGTACTTGAACTGCTTACATTCAACTCGCTTTTGTTTTGGGGTGGGGCGTTTACGCCGCTTTTTTCCGCGGGGAGGTTCAGGCGGGGTGTCGGACCGAGAAATTGCTTTTTTCCCAGATGTTTTAGACCCCAGCTGTTGGCCCTTCATCTCCTCGAGATTTCCCCAAAGGATGAACAACTTTTCCCGCAGTGCACTCAATTGCTGTCGGTCCGTACGGAGACTGGCCGTTCTTGTTAGCATACTGAGTCGGTATGAGTCCGCTTGCGATGTCAAGATCTTACTTTGTAGCTTGCCCTCCCAGCAAGTATTCTGCGTCGTGCCCTTCGACAATAACTCGAAGAGTTGCACCATCTTCGCCCTCAACTAACAAAGCAAACCTCCATGTCCACCCGCCGTGCTCCGTCTGGGGAACGGCAAAGTCTTCCAGTTGCTGTGGTAGGTAATCAATAACTCTACAACAGATCTTGTAGATCCTATTCGCGAATGGGCCATCTAAATCCTGGGGTTCGGCGATCTCGGACATGGGTGTAATGGGCTGGGCGGCTTTGAGGGTCCGGACTAGGGGTTATAGATTAGCATCGACCGAAAATCAAATCGTTCAAAGAAAGATTTGTCGTACTATTTACATTCACTTCCATCTTTCTTTCCTCCTTCCCAGACCCCTCCAGCTTCCCCTCCATCTCCCCCGCCATCTCCCCCTCAAATCTCAGTCTGTCGCTCTCAAACCTCCTCGTATATTCCTTGCAGCGGATCGCAATCTGTTTCACTCTTGGATCGTCCATATTCTTTATCAGACTAACTAGAACTTTGTCCGGGAACTGCCGATCTCCATTCAAAGTCCCCTCGAGCTTCCCGTCCCCATTCCTCTTTGCACGCACATTTTGAAGACTAACGTGGGCACCAACGTAGAATAACCTATTAGCAGCCACGGCATGATTATCCCACAGCGTTACTTGGAGAGTATATTGCCCCCATGGACCCGGCCAATCCTGATTCCCAAAACCTCTTCCGCGACCAGTATAGTCAAAGTCGTCATCGTCGCCTCCAGCCCCGATCCTCCGAGACCTACCCCATTCGTAGGAATGTAACATAGGATTCTTAGTGTAGTCCGTAAGGTAAACGGTGTAATTACCATTTCCCGGGAATGTTTTAACAACAACCCCGGCAAGATCGTAAAAGGAACCAATCCGCATATCCCTAACCAATCCAGCTCGCCGCCTCTGGCTGCCGCTATTGCTGAGTTGAGATGAAGTATAAACGCCTGGAGCCGCACCTCTCGAGACAAAGGAGTCCCGTCGAGACTTCCACCACACTCGCAATCCTTGAAAATAGGCCATCTCATCCGGCTTGACTTTGAGACTGGCGGGGTATGAAGCTATTGATGGCACACCCTTCGGATGGGTGGGAGCATAAGAAATGATCCAGCTTGTATCGTAAGTAGACATAGCGAGTAAGCGGCCATCGTGTTTGATCATCTTGACCCTACGGATGAGAATTAAATCACTATCGGATTTAATTTGTGGCAAAAGTTCTATGCTGGGTCTGAAGATGCGGATAGTCAACGACGTTTCCGGGAGAGCACGAGATCTATCGCAAAGAGTGACAGTAGCCATCCAATCTGGAAACAAACATCAGTCCAGCCACTTAACCATCAGTTTTGGGAAATAAACACCTGTGCCTCTTGTAGCTACCGGAGGACGGAAATCGACAGCAACCCCCGCCAGATCGCAGGATTCTCCAATCCTAGTGTCGACTGCAGTTGCGATAGAAACGCAACCCTTAGGGAGTGGTGCCCCCTCCATCGCTGCAAGTCCTCGTTGAAGATGTTGTGAAGATGAGTTGGACTGGTTGGTGCTATTGTTGTGTCTGGTCGATCTGTGACAAGAAAGCAGCCCGGAATCGAAACAGTTCTGGTGTGACGCGGCGCGTCGGCCTCGTGTTGAGGCTGATGGCACATTTAGACAGATGCCCCACTAATATTATCTTTTATCTAATCTCATCGCATCTTTCCCAATCTAGAATTGAGGCTCTAAAAAATACACCCTCTCTGAAACAAAAAATAATTACTAAGACGAAGAGAAGCCGCAGAAACCTTCTGGAGACGATCGAAAATCCAGTCGAAGAGCCTTGCCTGACCGAACTTCGTCCATTACCACACCAATTCTTCCAGGCTAGACGCAGACGCAGACCTACCGGTATCCCCAATCTCTCCCCTCTGTTTGGCCGTAAAGCAGCTCATCAATATGAACGTGAGTTGCAACGCTCTAAGGCGCGGATGGATGGGAAGTGCGTTCCCAAACTACCCGCAACAAACTAGCGAATGAGTTGACAATTGACCAAAATTCCTTTCCAGGTGTCTGCCTGAAGACCTCGGCGGCCACTCAATGCATTCTCGAGGCTCCCCAAATAGCCGCTGCCATCCCTTGTCGACTATATAGTTCCGCGGAGCCCCAGCCTAACCCCACTACCCCCCCTCTAGCTGTCAATCCTCCAGCAGCCAAGCCCCCTGAAGGCTCCCGGTATCCCATTGAAGCGCAAGGAGAGTTCCCACGGAAGGAGTGGTGGGACATCGCTGCTGGAGTTGTCGTATCACGGCCGCCTTTGCTCACCAGAGATCTTCCCGAGTTCGAGCAATCCTTCTACTTCTATCAACGACGGTTGAATGATCGCCTACAACTCCCATTTGCCCGTTGGTTTTATTTCAAGAAGGGGACCATAGCTGAAGATGAATGGAAGCGGAAACAGGCCGCTGAAGAGCGCTATCAACCCTATGGACCGCGTGCATGGGCTGATGAGCTGCTGAAGGATAGCACCCAGCATAAGTCTGATCCCCTGAAAGATTACGAGCATCTTGTCGCAACCACGGTTACCGGAGAAGAGGAAACGATGTCGATTATGCAGGCCAGGCAGGAGTCCGCGAAGGAAGCCGAGGCTCGGGGAGAGGAAGTCGAATACCCGTCAGAAATCGTTGAGAAGCCGTTTCCCCGTATAACACAAGCGGATATCGAAAACAACACGAAAAGACTAGATAGGAAGATGGGTCGAACATTGTACTTGGTAGTCAAGAAGAAGCGTGACATACACGCTTGGAGGTTTCCACAAAGTAGACTGGGCGGTAAATGGGAGAATCTACGTTGGGTTTGTCCGCCAGTCTCAATCACCCGATTGCTCTGCTAACATCCATTTCAATAATAGGGCGCTCAACGCACGCTTCTTGAAGCAGCCGGTCAGAATATGAATACATGGTTCGTCGGCAGCGCTCCCATAGGCCTCTACAAGTACAAGTACCCCCCCGGCCATGCACAAAACCAAACGGGCAAGAAAGTTTTCTTCATGAAGGCAAGGATCTTGGCTGGCCAAGCAGATCTCACGAACAACAAGCAAGATCTCGAGGATTTCCAGTGGCTGACAAAAGATGAGCTAAAAGAAGTGGTGGGTAACAAGTATTATAAGGCGGTACAACACATGCTCGTTGCACAGTAATATCGATTCGTTTGCCCTCCAATTGGTGCAGGGGAGTGAAGGGTTTGCATGTTTGTAAAAGCGCACGCTCAATAATCTGTGCTGTCTAGTTATTCGCACAGATAGCACAGCATTTCAATTTACTGCACACAATTCGCCCCATAACATTAAATTTCCCAAACAAATAAAAGGATTGGTAGGATCAAAGGCAGGGAATCATACACTATCACTCAGCCCTGAAGTCAGGGGGCACATTTCTGTCATGTGTCGATCAATTGATTTCCTCGTGTAGGTCAGGCATCCAATGGCGGGGTTTGAAGCCCTACCTGGATCATTGCCATTTTGCCCCGCTTGTGTCCGAAAACAGCCACCTACTGTTCCATAGCATCCCTAACCCTCGCCATTCTCTCCTACATACAACCTTCGTCCTGTTTCCCGGGGGGAGTTTCTTCCACCTCTCTTCTCCCTTCTCCCCTCCAAACTCAGATCCCTCATCAACCATTCCCAACCATCACCCCCAAATCAATAAAAACACCATCCCCCAAACAAAACAACATTATGGGTGTCACCAGAGATATCATCAGCGCGGGCGACGGTACCAACTTCCCCAAACCGGGTGATACCGTCAAAATCCACTACGTCGGAACTCTAACTAACGGTACCAAGTGAGCGAACTCTTTTCATTATCTCGCCTGATGCCGGTCCACAAAAAAGTATGGAACCTAATAATTTATGCGGGCGGACAGGTTCGACTCGTCTAGGGACCGTAATGAGCCCTTTGTCACCAAAATAGGTGTTGGGAGGGTTATCAAAGGATGGGATGAGGCCGTGCCTCAAATGAGCCTTCGAGAAAAGGCTACACTCACCATTACCCCGTGCGCCACATTTCAATCCAAATTCGATCTCGAAGCATCTACTTACGTTTGTATTAGTGACTACGGCTACGGCGCGAGCGGTTTCCCCCCTGTTATCCCCGCGAACGCTACTTTGATCTTGTAAGTTGACACCTCGCTGAGAACCCGACCAAGCGGAAACTAAAAGTTACAATAGCGAGGTCGAGCTCCTCAAAATCAATTAAGACAACCCTAGGCTGGCAGTGAAACGGAGGGAATTATGGATTCGCAGAAGTTGTCGCTGAGATTCATTCTCGCATAAAATGGATATTAAAAAAAAAAAGCTGGATCATGATCGCTTTTACCGCGGTGGGGTTCGTGATAAACGTGCAAGAAAAAAAGAAAACTCGGGGGATTTCCTAATTCACCTACCACAGCGTAAGACTAACGAACGCCAATAGCCCACGTTGGACGACCAGCGGCCAAAGCCAAGCATGATGGTAATAATCCAGATGGGATGGTATTGATGGCGTGAGTACCGTATGCAATTGTCGAATCCTGATCTGGTCAAGCTTTGCCTGGCAGTGCGTGAAGAGATGATAGAGATCACATATTACTGGTAATATTTACGTTTCCCACTCCCGAATTCTCCCGCAAGCGCATTGGGCCCAACCAACTTTCTATACATTGTACGGTAAAATTTCTACACATGTACAGTACGATACAATAGTCCGGATAGAATAAGGGGTTATGGGGGGGATATTGAAGCTAGAAACTCACATTACATTTCGCATGTTTTGATGATTAGTTCGTCCCATAGAGTGAATAAAAATATTAACTTGCTTACTCACACCAGCTCAGCAGGTATGGAGGTACTGTACCACGTTACGAGCAGGGTATGATACTTGTACAGTCCAAGCACTCCACGAGTACGATACTCGGGATACTTATTCCTCAGGCATACATCTCTCGATCCACCCATCATTCCCAGCAGAGATCACATCTATGGGGACGGAAATGGGAACCTGTACGCTACCGTCCAAGGCATAAATTTATGACGGGCAGGCCCGGCAGAGCGAATGAGGCAACCCGTCCTGAAAGGAGAAAGGGGTTTAGCAAGATCATTCCCGTGTAGGCCTCATGATAAACGGCGGGATGACGAGAGCCTGCGCAATACGCGAGACATGCGCTGAGGGGGAAGCGCCAAGGTGGCGAGTGCGTTGCTGTGATTCTGGGACCACTCCTGGAGTATCATACTGGTGGCGGTATGATAACACAATACCAGTACCGAAAAATCTCTTGTGATTCGCTATCTCCGAAAGGCATGCTATCTCCGGAAGCGATAACCGAGGTGTGACTCACCGGGCTGAGTGACTAGTTATGATTCGGAAATCAGGTTTTGGATACAGGTGATCTAGATTTGAGGCTAGATCTGGGTATAATGTTAGTATAGGCGCTGATCATGACTAAATAAGTAATAGGGTGGTAGATTGAGCCTTGCAAGAAGTTACTCACGCATCTTTGCTATGAATACCTCCGCCAGCCGAATATTTGGTGAGGACTCCAGCAAAACTTGAATATCGGCTGGCGGAGGTATTCTTGGCAAAGACGCGTAAGTAGAATGATTTGAGGTGGCGTTTTATGACTCGATAAAATACGAGGACTCCAACCCCTATTAGAATTAGAAAACAGTAATAAAAGAGGTGATGATAGAGAAAGTATGTTCAATTCAATCTGCCTACCATTATTTGAGACTCCTATCTAATCTATTACTCTTGATCCTATTCATAAGAATGTCAACCAGTCGAACGAACAAAACATGTCGAGGTCCTATAGCCAAACGAATTAGTGAACGGGAACTCAATCAACAAAGTATAAGGTCAATTACACAGCTGAAGCATACCTATAGCCAGCGGCAAAGGATCTGAGTACTAGTATTTTTGGAGAAATACCGGATTCCACATGGCAAGCCTGGACAATTCCGTCAGCCAACTCAACAAGAAGCAGCGGACTCATATCATATACCCCAAAGAACGATTAGTGAATGGGTTAAAAAAAAAAGGAAATAGAAGGAGTAGGGATCAATACGATCGGAAGGATACAGGAGGAGAAGGAGACCAAGGATGAAACCTACTGTTGGTGGCCGGAGGTGGAGGAAAAGTTATATAAAGACTTTAGAGAATGGAGGGAAGGTGGAAGAATGGTGAGGAGAGGATGGTTTTGAGTTCAGGCAAGGTTTTGGTTTCGAGAACTATATCCAAATGTTAGTCCTGAACTATTCTGCTTTAGTCGTGGGTGGTTTAATGGATTTCTGGGACGGCATTGAATCAGTTTAAGAACTGTGACAAAAAAGGCCCAAAAAGTACCAACTGAGTATCAAAAGCTGATACTCAATTGGCTTTGGTATAATCGCCGTAACTCACATATTGAGACAACCCCATTCCTCGATCTAATTTTACAAACACCTGTGTAATGACCCTACGATATAGAGCTATGGTAACCTACGTCTACGCCCATACATAAGGCCAAGAGGTCAGATGGTAGACGAGGTGGATATGCAGGCGCACATCCGAGAGATATCTGATGGTGCGGAAATCTCTAAGAACAGAAGGTACTTAAGGAATAGGTGTACCTAAGTAGTGGTAATAACGTGACAATGTCCGCTCTAGCCTATGGATAGGTCAGAAGGCCGGGTGAGTTTACCCTACCCAAGGAAGTCACATTACCCTACCATGGAGACTGATTTCGTGTCACCATAGACATACTTACCCTACCTTTGGGACACTATTACCCTACCTTCCGTCGGAAATGTTCTCGGAGAAATATCGGGAAATGTTAGGATTGTTTGTTACGCAATGACGATCGAGGGGCACTTGATTGCACTTTGATCGGAAGACTACGGGAGGAGCTATAGTGCTCCGAACAAGCTGTAACTTGGTAGAATTATTCCTAACAGGTACCTGCGGCCCCAGGGTTCGCCCCTGGCGTCATGGGCCAAAATGGGTGGAGTTGCCATTATGCTAGTTAAATGGAATCTATGAAGACATGTCCATAACACTGTATGCGTCGTCGCCGTCCGTCCGACCGGAAGCTGTTCGCAGGATATACAGGGGGCCAAGGTGAGAAGGTCAGGTACCTTCTCCAAAAGGAACGGAGGAAAACGGACCAAAACTGACGGAGTTAGCGTGAGCTATCCGGAAGGGTCCCCAGAGTAGTCCTGGGTAGTGCCGGAGACATCTGGGAAGGTTTTACGCCAATCAAGCCTACACGTGCCCCTTTGCGGTAGGCTCTTTATGGGTTGTTTGAAGACTCTAATAGCATGACACTAATCACGGTGAGTGGTGTGCCGGGGGCAAGGGACCATGGGTAGCGCCTATGGGTCCCGCCACCAACACAGCTCTCTGGGGGAGCGTCGTAGACCCCCTAAGTTCACAATCAAGAAAGATAGAACTTAGCCAGAGGACAGCTGATGTCTACGAGTGCTTGCATAGGTCATAGCATATGGGAAGAGAGTCATTTAGTTAGCTTTCCCAAGGGTCTCGACAGTTAGCCACTGACGGGACACCGATGTGCAGAGGTTTTCACTCCGGCACATGTATTGGTAAACACCTCGCAGGAATTGATGTGCATATGGGAGATTTCTGCTAAGAGTGCGCTGACACCTATAGTCCTTCGGGGACATGGTAATGGTGCCGGGGCAACCCTTACGAAGAAGGGCATACTCATGTTGGTCGGGGTAATCTGATGGGGGAGTTTTTGGTATAAGTCTGACTACTTAAAGATTATACGAGAACTCTCCTACCCCAACACAATCAACATCCTCTCGAGAGACTTTAATTGAGATAAGCCTGAGCTTAACGATATTAAGTTTTACCATTTACTTTTATTCTTTACACTTTTGCAAGAGCTGTGTTCAAGAGATTGGAAGTTAGGTGCGGTCCCATCCTTGGGAGCCATCTACCTGAGGGAGCCCCCGTTACAACCTGTTAGCCGCTTTGCAGAATCCAATATCTGCAATATCAATGAGACACCGATCCCCTTTGAGTATCTCGAGGGAAAAACTTACGATACAATTGGTGAGAAGACAGTCTGGGCAAGGTCGTCTCAAAATGGGTGGAACAAGAGGCAAGCCTCTTTGGTCCTCTGTGTTTTTGCCGATAGGATACCTAGAGTACCTCCGATGGTTATCTTTCGAGGAAAGGGAGAACGGTTAGGGATGGAGAGAGAGTACTATCACCTGGGAGTAGAGTTTGAGTTCAACGAGAAGGCGTATATGAATGACCAACTCTTTTTCTGATATATTAAGGAATACCTAGTTCCTATCCTTAGTGGCCGACCGACCCTATTAGCTTTAGATTTAATAGGATCCCACAAAACTTCCTCCATTCTCCATACCTTACGATCACACAGCATTCTTCCCTCCCTGATCCCAGGAGGCTGTACCAGTCTGGTCCAGCCTCTGGATGTCGCCATTATCAAACCATTCAAATAGATCTTATGCCAGCTTACCGATTCTGCTATGTTCAAGTCAGCAGGTGCAGAGGCATTTCAGAAATGGACTGTCAGTGATCGGCAAATACTTACAACCTCTTGTGTTGGGGATACCTTCTACCAATTTCACCTTGAGAAAGGTGATATAATATGCTGAGTTTTCCGTAAGGTTGGACTTTCCCTCCCAGTCAATGGCAACTATGACTTTGAATTGAATATCAAAGGCTTTCCAGGACTCCAAATTGGTAACTGGCAGGAGGATCACAGTATAGCAGCAGAGGAGGCAGATGAGCTTTCCGAGGAAAATAATAATGATACCACAGTTGAATTTGTACATAGTAATGAATAGTTTATTTTTGTTTATAAATTTTGACCTACTCCACTCATATGTTGAGGGTTTAGCTATCTTTAAAAAAAAGAAATATGATAGGCTATTCGTCATTGCTGACCACTTACTCAATACAGTTTACCCAGATCTCACCTTCCTATTTTCATCGCAAGCCACAAATTTCGGAGATAGCGAATCGCAAGAGATTTTATGGTACTGTAATTATGATATTAGAGACTTTGCGTTGCATGTATCCAGAGTCATTTTTAGGGTCTTGGCTTGCATACGCCAAGATTAGCAACATCCAGATCTTGATTTGACTCCGAGGCAGGAGCAAATACAACAAATTTGACCTCTAGGACTATGAAATTTCTTTGCTTCTCCAATACTACTTTGTTTCAAATCAGATTTATTATTCCTGAGACCCATGAAGCAGCAGAATGAGTAACTTGAGTTTTTCTTTATTTGAATTTGAAATGGGTCTTGCCGAGCTGGAAATCTATCAGCATGCGTCGGTTCGGACAAATGTACATTGGCGAAGTCAGGAGCGCGAGGGTGGAGCAATTGATTTAGAGGCCTTAGAGCCTGAGGCATAGAAGACTTACTTTAGGTATAGTATATAGAATAATAATAACATTCTCAAGATATTATATGGCAAACAGTTAGTAACTTAAAAAGGTTTTCCAAGCATGAGATAGAGAGATTAGTTTGGTGTCTCGAAGTACCAGAAAAGGTTTCGGCCGATAATAAGATTTTCGAACCTGATGGAGTAGCACTTTGTATACTACTGGCACGACTGGCATGGCCGCACAGATTATCCGACATGCACCTGCAATTTGGCTGGAAGCCAGAGCGAGTATCACGAATTACTAATACTCTTTTAAAGTTTATTTATGACCGCTGGCACTATCTTCTTGTTTTTGATAGTGAGCGTCTTACTCCAGAACATCTAGCTATGTATAGTATTGCTATTAGGGAAAAAAATGCTCCTTTGGAAAGCTGCTGGGGTTTCATCGATGGGACTTTAAGACCTATCGCGCATCCTAGTTATGGGCAAGAGTCAGTATATAATGGATGGAAGCGATTTCACTGCTTCAAATACCAAGCAGTTATTGCACCAGATGGAATTATTACACATTTATATGGACCGGTTGAGGGTCGGATACATGATGCTGCAGTTTGGATGGAAAGTGGAATGTCAGAAATTTTGGATACCTATGCTTATGCTGCGAACGGCTCTGCATTGTAGATATATGGTGATCAAGCCTATGGAATTAGTGACCATCTGATATCACCATTTAGTGGTGCTGTGGTTACACAGGAACAACGACAGTGGAATAAAGCCATATTACAAGTGAGAATTGTAGTTGAATGATGCTTTAAAGAAGTACTTCAACTTTTTTCTACTTTGGATTTCACACGTACCCAGCGGTCTTTGCTTTCTCCTATTGGCATACAATATCCTGTCGCAGTTCTATTATATAACGCTCATGTCTGCCTACACCACCCTCAAATCCCACAGTATTTTGATCAAGAACATGCACTTGATCTCTCTGCTCAGGTTGATATTCCTGAACTTTCCAGACCTCCAACATTAGAAGAATACTTTCACTATCAGGAGGATTGTTAGTAGTCCGAGTCTATCTTTTTGGAAATGCTAAAACAAACTATACTAAGAACTAGTAGGACTGAATTGACTACCGGGGACAGTTGTTGTACTCTCTTAAATTCTATGAACTAAAATACCTAGTCTGAGTTAGCAACCAAGTATGAACTCTTTCTGGTATTGTTTTTAGTATACTTTATTGTTTCTAATTATCCTCAACAGTTTCCCATAATTTCC
Organism: Tuber aestivum; assembly: GCA_900010015.1. Taxonomy (NCBI): domain Eukaryota; kingdom Fungi; phylum Ascomycota; class Pezizomycetes; order Pezizales; family Tuberaceae; genus Tuber; species Tuber aestivum. The sequence continues at coordinate 47,842 of LN891076.1, forward strand.
TAGCAGTCCCCGAGGTATCCACCTGCAGTCTGCAGCAGTCCCTCGAGTGTCTACTCACAGTTCATAGCAGTCTGCCGCAGTTTCCCGCAGTCCACTGCAGTTTCCCACAGTCCCCTAAGTATTTACCAGCAGTCCGCTGCAGTTCACCACAGTCCGCCGCCATTCCCCGCCATTCCCGGGGTGTCCACACACAGTTCCCCAGCATTTCCATAGTCCACTGCAGTCCCCCACAGTCCCCCACAGTCCTCCGCAGTCTCCCACAGTCTCCCACAGTATCCTACAGTCTCCCACAGTTTCCCACAATCTCCCACAGTCCCTCATAGTCTCCTGCCATCCCCTACCGTCTCCTGCCATCCCCCCCCACCATTCCTGGCCTTCTCCTACCTTCCTCCACTAACCACTACTCTGCCTGATAGTCCTATGTAGTTACCTGCTATTTCCTACCAGAAGTTGTCTTAGATTGTGGGGCTCATTGTCCTTGTTGATGACGGCAGTCCTAGGATTTCAAAGAGGAGGATGGACTACATTTTACTGTCCAATCTCATTTGGGGGTCTTAGTGATCTCCCTACTGGGCCCTGCGGGGGCCTTGGACAACTGAGAACTCTGAGTAAGACCACCACCAAGGACACCTGAGAATAGCTAATAATAGTCAGGAATAGTTGATGACAGTCAGGGGTGGGTCAGGATGACTAAGAATGGGTCAGGACAGCTGGGGGTAGGTAAGCTACTTGTTTATTTCAATACTACTACTGATTGTTAAAATTGAAACGAGAAGAAATCTAACAGCAAAGGTCTACAGAAAGTGTTTCCAAGCGTCCAGTCTGTCTGCCCTTAGCTTCGCGCAAAATGGATGCTGGTTCCTGGAACTCTGCTCTGGGCAGATGCCCTTCCTGTCGTTCATCTTAATCTCCACCCAGCCAGGATAGCTGTCTGGGACAGCCGGCCAGGCCCTATAGGTGTCTCACCTGCAAATAGACCTGCAGATGAGAGCTGGACCCTACAGATGACAGCCAGGCCTTGCAAATGATAGCTAGCCCCTGCAGGTGACAAGAGGGCCCTGCGAATAACGACTGAGCCCTACAGATGATGGCTGGAAAATGCCATTTGTATTAAGACTCCCGGACCTAGGCATCAACCTCTTGGTCTCAGATGGCAGTCTTTATCAAAGATGAATGCTATGCCCTACTGTCCTTACCCACCACGCCTGGGACACCAAGGACCAGAAGCCCGCCAGAGCCCTGCAGAGTACCCGGGATGGTTGGGAACACTACCTACTGGGCCCTACCTGGTCCAGTAGAACATCTGACCCCACCTCCATCTATTCCACTCCATTTATAAACTTGAAAAATAAGACCTGGATCTACCCCTAATGGTC